>CAIGRH010074049.1:0-12148 GCA_903798295.1 Fraxinus nigra
TGAATCTCTTCAATGGTTTCTTAACGAATCTTCACTTGCGTCTTCATTTCTTTACCCAAAAACTAAGTTTGAATCTTCACTTGATTAAATTCTTACAAGTCCTCTTCAATTATCTCACAAACTATGAATTTTCCTACTTTCATGATAATAATTAATGAATATTGGAGTATAATATGTACATGAGATGTATCTCACAAACTTACTCTTTGGCATATTGTCTTCAGCCCCATGTGCTCTGTTTCTCGATCATGCATTTGTACGCCTTTTATTAACCCTTTGAAGACTCGAATTTGATGTTAACCACTTCCCGTCAATCATCAAATTCCATGTAGTTTTCGGTCCATCCCGGATTATATCAAAGTCTCTCTCGATAGCGATCAAATCTATTCCCTTCATGTGACCCTTCTATCTCTCGATAAAATATGCAAACATGATAAATACATTAACAAGTGTTAGAACACCCATTGAAACCATATAAAACATATATGTATATATCTATCATCTATCGAACCTTACAATGTTTATTATATTGTATTTAAACCTTATTGTCTCACTCTCGATAATAATAAAATCGACTAACAATTCCATTGGTGATCAAGCAATTAAAAAGAATAATAAAAACGATAATAAACATCTACAAATCAAATCAAATTAAAAGTCAAAATAATTTATTGAAAACTAAAAATATCATAATAAGGGTTCATCGCATCCTAACAATGTATAAAATTAGCATAACACATCGAAATTACAAGACATAACCTAAGTTTTTGATAAATTGAGAAAATGAAGATGAATCTCCAAAATCTTGAATCTATTCAATGGTTTCTTAATGAATCTCCACTTGTGTCTTCATTTATTTTCCCAAAAACTAAGTTTGAATCTTTACCTGATTAAATTCTTACAAATCCTCTTCAATTATCTCACAAACTATGAATTTTCCTACTTTCATGATAATAATTAATGAATATTGGAGTATAATATGTATATGAGAGGTCTCTCATATGTATTATACTGTTAGGTATTTGTAAGAGTATAAAATTGGTTGAAAATTAGGTCCAAATTAGTTTTCAAAAGAGTTCTAATCGAATAAGGAAAATTGCTTTCGGGCCTGGGTTTTTTGGTTTTTGCACAACAATCAGTATTTTGGCCATAACTTTCTCTCACGATATTTGGTTGAGATGATTCAAAGTGTATTGAAAATCTAACTCAAGGGGCTACAAATTTTCTAGGAATATAGCTTTTCTAATTCGAACTTTTACTACGTCAAAAATGGGTTTCAATCTTCGACTGAAAATCTAGAATTTAACTTGTACGATTGAAAATTGAATTTGATCATATTCCATTCATTTTTGAGTTATAATTTCATCAAATTGTCTTGTAAAAATCTTAAAATATCGTCTTGTGGTACGAATTAACTATCGAATATTTGCAATTCGGTCTTCAAATTTTGGACTTTGTCAGTTTTTCTTGATTTTTCTTTTGTTTCTACCAATTCCTCATTCAACAATTGAGTTTTACCTATATAAAACATAAAATACAACAATTTATGATATACTTTGTCAAAAAAATTACTAAATATTGATATTTTAGGTCTCCAAAAATATGTGTATAAAATATACTTATCATAACCAATTAACAATTCAAGAGTTTTAACACTAAATGAATCTAATCTATTAAAGCTTAACGAGTTTGTGAAGAACTTTTGAGATGAAGCGATTAAAAATTTCGATTTCACTTAGATTATTTGATAATCATTCAATCTAATATCATTAAAACTATTTTTCATATATACTAACTATTAAATTAATCAATTTTAGTTGGTATTCTCTTTATTAAATTTTACTGGTATAGAAAAGCATGACTGAGTAGAGAAGAAGAAAATTTTCCCAAATTACTGTGCCAAAAGTCCCAAAACAATTGTAACATCATTACATTTCCATTAAACTCTAATTAATTAATAGAACAAGCATATGCCCCACGGCCACTCTCAAGTCCACCCAAGTACTAAAATAAACAATGCCAATAAAAGTTAAAATTTCGCACAAAATTTCCAATTTATATATTAATACGTCGTCGTTAGTTCCACTGGAGTAGCCACGTATACAGTATCCCACCGCATAAACGAATAATTTTCCCTCGATCACTCCGAATTTTGGCGCGGTGGTGCGACGTTTACAAACCTACACCCCTGCGGCTGCGTTCAACCTCTTCTTCACCTACTCTTTGTAACTCTTTTCTCTTAAAGTGTGAAGAAATTCTCTCTCTCTCTCTCTCAATCCTTTGTGCAATTGGTAAAATGATGCTTGGGCACTCGAATACTATTGGAGATTGCTTGAATAATCGGTGAGTTTAAAGTTGTTAATTACCATAATTTATAGATTTTACTCGCCGCATTGTTGTTTAGGGGTGTAATTATGGAGAATTCTGTAGAAGTTCACTCTCTTGCCGATAGTATCAGAAAGATATTGATTTTCTTCTGTTTAGAAGATACGGCTATGCTTAAACAAAGAACATTTAAGTCTTATTATGCTAAAAAAGGAAATTTTTATGGAAATGCTTATCCAAATAGTACCTAAATGAAGTGGCCGTAAAGTTTATATACTTTGTAACAGTGTAGCCTATCCATACTGTTCATGCGTCTACTTCCAAAATTAATATATTTTCTTCCGATCCTTTTTCTCTCTCTCTCTCTCTCTCTCTCTCTTTTTGTGTGTGTGTGTGTGGTTTCGAATTTTATTCCTAAGCTATCCGTTTTGCGAGATTTTATACAGATCAATGGATGGTATCGGTGAGTTAGGCGTTTATCAAATATGTGGGTCGGGGAGCGAAACTGTAAAAGAGAATTGGTTTGGTAATATATGGAGAAGTTCTCGCAAGGGTAGAACATTGGATCCTCAGAGGCCTGTGATTGGAATTTTGGTATTTGAAGTCTCCAGGTTGATGTTGAAGGTGGTTAATATATGGCAATGTCTTGGTGATCAGCAGATTGTTAAATTGAGAGAGGAGATTGTAAACTCAATTGGCATTCAAAAACTAGTTTCCCGAGATAAGGACTATCTGATGGATCTTGTTCTTGCTGAGATATTTGAGAATCTGGTGAGTGTGGCGAAGTCAGTGGCTATTCTGGGGAAGAAGTGTGAAGACCCACTATACCACAATCTTGAACGAGTATTTGATGACCCAGGTGAGATAGATCCCAAATGGATATGGTGGCAATACAGGCTCAAGAAGATGGAGAGGAAGGTTAAGAAAATGGAGAAGTTTGTTGCGAGCACGGAGCAGTTGTATCAAGAGCTTGAAGAATTGGCAAAGCTCGAGCAGAGTCGGAGGCACATGAGGGCTGGCGTTGATATGGGCGGCCAAGTGAATTTATATTGGGTTCAGCGGAAGGTAGTGTGGCAACGTCTGGAAGTGAAGAATCTTCAGGAGACATCTCCTTGGGTTAGAACATATGACTATATTGTTCGGCTGCTTTTCAGATCTCTATTTACGATTCTTGAGAGGATCAAGCATCTACGTAGAACAAACCAGATCGGAAAAATTGAGGGCCATAATGAGTATGAACATCCCCGCAGTGATTTCCTTATACGTGGAAATTCTGTCTCAGATCGGATGCAATTATCAGTTTATACATCTGAAAACAAGTTGCATAGTTCATTTTCTGATCTGGCCCCGTCTGATGACAAGATTAGATCAAGGAATAAGCAGTTGCTTGTTCTTTCTCCATCATCCATCCATTCAGAGAAAAGTACTCAAATGAAAGGTAGACGATTAGCTCCCGATGGCTTCAAAGGACAGGCAACTGGTGGAAATAACTCGCCTGTTAAAGGGAGCTATACACCTTCAAGCGGCGACACTTTGGGGTCGAACGATACTTCTAACAAAGACACTGATGACAACGCTACAATTCCAACTCGATACTGTAGCACAACTTCCACTAAACAATCTTCCTTAAATTCCAAGCGGAAGGTGTTAAATGCCCCTCCAGCTACTCTCGGTTATGCTGCTTTGGCTCTCCACTATGCAAATGTCATCCTAATAATCAAGAAGCTAGCTTCAGCTCCTGAATTGATCAGTGATGACTCGAGAGACGATCTTTACAATATGTTACCAGCAAGTATCAGAAACCATCTGAGTGCAAAGCTCAAGGTATTTTCAAAATCCTCAGGTTCAATGACTTGTGATGCCTCCTTTCAAGAGGAATCGAAGTTAGCACTGGCAAGAATGCTGGAATGGTTGTCTCCACTTGCTCTTGACACAATAAGATGGCATTCTTTTCAGAACTTTGAAAGGCAGCGAGTGATTTTTGGGTCAAACGTGCTTCTTGTTCAGACCCTTCACTTTGCGAAGCAAGTAAAAACTGAAGCAGTAATTTTCGAACTTCTCATGGGATTAAATTACCTCTCAAGATTTCGTAGAGAAATTAAAGAAAAAACCTCCCTACAGTCTTCTTGCAATAGAGCATGTGATGGTTATATTTTATCCAAGAGTAACATTTATTACAACATGATTGATGATACATCGTTATAGATTTCTCACGTGCCTTGCAGAGTTTAACGAGGAGTTTTTGGTTGGGCATGTCTTGTGTTTCATATGGATCCTCGATGACAAACTTGTTTGACATTAACTTTTTTTTCGGTTGCATCAATCTAAATCTTTTTCTATGGCATGTTTGGTAAGCAACAGAAGATAGCATTAAAAATTAGATTCTAATTTTATTTGTTTAAATGCTATATAGTATTGTATAGTCCTACTAAATAAGCCATATGTGTCCTATACTTCTCCATGACTTCCACTCCTAATGTCATTTGGTAAATCAAATTGTTTTACATTGTTGGCCCGATTTGTTTGATAGAACTTCTTGTGAGACTTGAAATTTATTTTTTATCAATTATAGCATTTTAGTTATTTCGAATTCTAAACCTCCAAAACTACAATATAAATTCCTTTTTTTCATCAAGAACATCAATCGAATAGAATCAAAGTGCTGTAAAGTAAAGAGACGATCGTGCTTTTCGGAATATTTGGCGAGTTAGTGAAAAAACTAAGTTACATGAACGAAAAGAGAGAATTGTTATGCTATGGGTACATAATCCATAACATAATGGTGTCTATAATAGATACATGGATGCCCCCCTATTGAGGGGGTGCCTGGGCCCCAATAGGAGGCCTCCATGTATCTATTATGGATACAATTATGGGAAATATTTTCCAAGAGAGAATACGAGATATTGATTGATGGCACTAATGCTAACAAGAAGTGTAAGAAAACGTTCGAGTGGATTCTTCCCTATATATGTTCGGGAAGAGGTCAAGAAATATTTTGAAGTACATCGTTTTATTGTCCTACCTTGAAGGCTTTGCTTGATCAATACGAAGAACTCAACCCTAGTGAGCCCATAGCACTGTGCAGAATCTCTTCCAAGAAATTGAAACAACTTATCGTTATGAAGGCCGAAAGCCAATCTTCCCCGTACCATTAACACAAATGGAGGAAAGCAATAAACCCTTCCCAATCATAACACGTAAACATTGTCATAGCCCATGTTCACTCTCTTTAAATCAAATTTCTTTATTTCACGTACTCATTTTTAATCATGCATTCACACAACAAAACATTCGGTACGTAAACCACAAAATCTTTTTCCTACTTTTTTAACTACACGTTTTCCAAAAAATTACTATTCAAAACATCATTTCTCCCAATTTATCTTTACAATGACCATCAAACAAGAGTTAAATCAAATTTTTTTTTTCAATTTTAAACAAGAGCTAAAACAGCATTTACACAATAAAATATTTTGCACGTAAATCCAATTTTTTTAATCACATTTCTCAAAAAAATCATTATTCAAACAGTCATTCTCCCCACGAGACTCATTAAAATGAATGTCAAACGGGGGCATAATTTTATTTTGTGGCTTCTCTATTTGATTAGACCTTCAATAGTAGCGTGCGATTGTTGTTGCTGGAGTACGAATTTGTCCTTTAAACAATTTAAACTCTCACACTGTTTCAGATTATAAAAATGAGATTAAAAGGGTGTTTAGTGTGGATTAAAATTAGATTTTTAGTAGATTGTGATAGACGTTTTTAAAATGTGTGGATGAAAAGTTGTGAGAATCCATGAAATATATGGTTAATATTGATTGTTTGACTTTGACTTTGACTTGAATTAAAAACAGATTTTAATCCGGACCAAACCCTAAATCACGAACACAATGATAATTTGTGTCTACCAACTTTTCAATGTGTACTTAAAACAAATTTGCTCTCTTCAATGGTGCTTAGGCAGCCAGCAATGTCTCTCAAGAAAGAACGAGTTTCGTCTTTTAGGAAATGATGTAATTTTTTTTGACAGTAGTGATTGTTCAAACCAATTTTCAAATGAAGTGCCTATCCAAACAAATGAATTTGCTCTCTTCAATGGTGCTTAGGCAGTCAGCACTCGTCTCTCAAGAAAGAATGAGTTTTGTCTCTTATGAAATGATGTAATTTTTTTTATGATGTAATTTCTTTTTTATAGTAGTGACTGTTCAAACCAACTTTCAAATGAAGTGCCTATTCGAACAAAAAACAAATGTCCAATGGTATCTAGGCTAGCGACGTGTGTGCAGTCCAAAACCCATGGTATATAGGCTCTCTCTCTCTCCTTTCTCACGAAATTAGGTGCCTTTAGGGTCCAAACCCAAATGCCAAACTTGCACATTATTAAAAAAAAAAAAAAAAAAATATTTTTCATAATTTTCCCATGTGGGACAAATCTAAGTCAATTCAATCAAAATCTCAACTTTTCAAGTTTTAAGTGGGTGAACCTAATATCAATTTAACAAGTCGACATAATTTCTTTTCTAGTCCTAGGTCAACAAATTCTTCAATTTGCTCTATATAAATTTCTTCATGTAATTCAATATTCAAAACATCATTTTGATATCCATTTGATATATTTCCAACCTATTTAGGGTCTGTTTGTTGTAGCATTTGAAAAATCAAAAATAGTTTTTGAGATACAAAAGTTGTTTTTGGATCCATTTATCTTATTTTATGAAAGTGTTTCTTATAATTATAAGAGTTTTTAGAAGAAGCATATCCATGTAATTTCCTCTAAAAACAATTTTGGAGGGGGGAACTCTTTTGAAAAGTAGTTTCCAAACAAAAGTTAAGACAACTTACTTCAAAAACCCTTCTACAGAACACAAAATAAAAAACGAAAGTCATGTCAGACAATCCTTAATGTTGTTGATGCTACAAGTATTTAAATGAATGTTATTCTTGTAATATGTGAATATGTATCGAAATAATTAAGATATTTCTTTGACTCGTAGCCTTTAAAAACAAGTCTTGCTATAAGCCTCCGTTTGATCCTCATTTTTATTCTCATAATGTATTTTCACATCAAATCAATGTGGGACCGCCTACATGTGACTCCATTCCATTTCAAATATAATTCACACCAATTTACATTTTTGTCCTTATTTGTTTTTTTTTTTGTCCATTTATTGTTTTTTGGGATTGGGAAAAATGGCAAATGTGGAAAATTGTTTGCAAAGTATGATTTTTGGTACAACATGAAGTCATGGAATTGTCAAAAATTTATTGGACAAATGGTTATACATCTTACACAAATATACAAAAAAGGTGGCCCAAACAGAAGCATCCATATGCTTTCATTTCACTTTTAAAATCCACTTGCACCCTAGAACTCTATATTTTATCCTATATTTTCTAGTGTTTTGCCAACTTGATAAATGTTTGTTCTTTATTTCCATGTGGTGGTTTGCATAAAAAGAGAACCAGCTAAGATTACAAGAGTATTATTAAGAAGAATCTTGTTGGGGTACAGGGTACGGGTTCACAAAACCTCCACCGATACCTCACAATAGGGGGGTGAGTGAGATTTTTTGGGTAATTTTTTATTACCATGGGTCCTGCATGAGACCCACCTTTGTGTGTATAGGTAAAATGTTTGTGAAGTAAACTTTGTACATATATATTAATCCTATTAAGAAAACATTATTGTGATTTGTGACTACCTGAAGCCAGCACTTTCTAACTATTATCTTTTATTATTTTGTGTTGATTTTAATCTATTTATATATTTAGTTAAGCTAAACTAGCTGATTAAGTTTTAAGTCAAAATCAATAATTAATTTTAATTATATATTTCATGGGATTCACAACATTTCAACCACACATTCCATCAACTTTTATCAAAATCTAATAAATTCTAATTTTTTATCCGAACCAAACACAAGCTTAATTAACCATTATAACACCCAAATCACTTATTTTCATAACATTTCAACCACACAATCCATCAATTTCTATCAAAATCTACTCAAAATTTATATTAAATTCAACCCTTCAATTTTTTTTTTCCAACATTTATCACCGTAAAAACTAGTACACAAAGATGGCCACATACATCTTACAAATTGGACAGAGAACAGTGACCATTTTTCTTCCATTTCCCTTGTTCGAAATTAAACATTTATTTTTTCAAAAATATCAATAACACAGAAACATTGGAAGAGATCAATTAGGTGCACTAAGAGACAGAAAACTAGAGAATGATTGTTGACTGTACGAGAATTCATATGATTTCTCCATTCCAACCAGGTTTTTATAATGTTGGGTTTTGTGATCCAGATTCGATCCAAATTGGGTCTAAGGCTTCGCGTCGTGGAGTATTGGGTTTGAAAATGATAAAATATGGTCCAAGAAGGAAAAAAGCGGATTGACGGCGCTCGACGGATGCCCGCTTATAGCTCGAGCGATATGGGCAAAATTGGAACGGGGAGTTCATCACCCTCCCGTCACTCGAGCAATAGGTCGTCGCCTGCTTCTCGCTCGAGCGTCGGGCCGCGGATTATTTTTTCTTCTTTTTCGATTTTACGCGATTTTTTACATAGTTTCATATTTTAGGTTAATTCTAGGATTTGGACATGTCTCCTATAAATAGTATGCTCTTCATTCAGTTTAGTGAGCATAAAAACGGCAGAAGTTGTATTTTCTCTCCATTGGTTGTTATCAATAAAATATTCGATTCATTTGCCAATTTTATCTTCTTTTTTATTTTCTTTTAAATATTGTTCTTGTTTATTAGTTGTGCTATATATACTTCATATCGCGCCATATTCCTTCCTCGAATTCCTAACAAGTGGTATCAGAGTAAGGTTCAACAGTTTCGCAGAGCAAAGTTTGATTGTTTGTGAATTTTTGTTATCGATGGCTACCATGAAGTATGATATTCCGCTGTTGGATCGCACTACAAGATTTTCGTTGTAACAAAATGAGAGCTATATTGGCACGAATGGATTTGAACGATGATTTGTTAGGATTTGATAAGATGTCCACAACTTGGACAACAGAGGAGAAGCAACGAAAGGATCGCGAGGTACTTTCGCAAATTCATCTTCATCTATCTAACAACATTTTTCAGGACGTCTTGAAGGAGAAGACATCAATTGTATTGTGGTTGAAACCAGAGTAATTATGCATGACCAAAAGTCCGACTAGCAAATTACTTCTGAAGTAGATGTTTTATTCTCATCGCATGGCACAAGGCCGAACATTGGAAGATCATATGGTCGTGTTTAAGGAAATTGTGGTTGATCTGGTTTGTTTACATCGTTTAGCGGTACGATTCTGTACTGTCGTGATACACTCATCATTGAAGACGTGTATGATACCTTGTTCTCCAAGGAGAAGATGAATCATCTGGTTGGAGCTGGTTCTAGAGATAAGGAAGGTCTTGTAGTTTGTGGTGATTAGCGAAGGGACAAGTCGAGTATGGATTTCAACAATATGGTCTGCTTCTACTGCAAGAAGAAAGGGCACATCGAAAGGGATTGCAAGAAGTTGCAGGATAAGGATAATTTAGCTACAAATTGTGGAAAGCAATCATACTTCAGATGAAACAGACATCGCAGAGAACTTTGTAAGTGAGGGAGATCTTTTGATGATTTTTGACGTGAAACCTAAGCTCGAAGAAGAGTGGATTTTGGATATGCTTGTGTGTTTCATATGAGTCCTAATCGGGATTTATTTGAATCATATGAAACGGTGACGCAAGGTTCCGTTGTCATGGAAAATAACGAATCTTGTTGGGTAGCCGGTATTGGGAGAGTCAGATTGAAGTTGGTGGATCGAACAATCAGAACACTTGGCCAGGTTCGACATGTTCAAGACTTGGAGAAGAATATCATCTTGTTGAGTACCCTACATTCGAGAGGATACACGTTCTCTGGAGCAGGTGAAGTCTTGAAGGTCCGAAAGGGTGTCTGTGTTGTATTGGAGTGGTGGAGAAAGTCCCAATTATTCATCTTGCAAGGTTGGCCAGAATCAGTGAAAAAACATCAGCACATGTAGCACATGTTTGGTACTATGATGGATATACAGTTTAGTATAGTATCGTTGAAAGTTGGCTTTGGATCTATTTTGAAGAATACTACTCTGTCAAGTTTGAGGGATATGTGTAATTCTGCTTTCCCACCACAGTATGTGATTCCATTGTATTCAACGGTTAAGGAGAGACCCATTGGAAACACGTACAGCATGCTAATCTGAATGTGCATGCTTTTGGAGTTGTTGAAGGTGATGAGTCTAGCCAGGAGCGTTCAGTTAAAACATTTAGTGGTGATTTTGCTACAGGGTGTGCTTCGACCCTGTTTGGTAAATTTTGAATTCGTTGTGAATTTTGAGAGCCCGGGGGTTGAGCTCATTAGTATCCATGTTTGGATATGGTGGAACAGGAAAAGTATTCTCGAGTGTTGAAGAGGTTTGGTTCATGTTGAAGAGTTTAGTGTGTTTTCGCTATAGTCGGACTTATTTTTCTAGGTGGAGAAATCTTGAGACTTCGTTCGTTACACCGAAATTTGTATCAAGGTGGTCCGATCCAAATTGGGTCTTGGAGTTTGTGTTGTAGAGTATTGGACTTGAAGATGACAAAATAGAATCCAAAAAGAAAAAAGGTGATTGACGGCGCTTGACGAATGCCTGCTTAGCTCGAGCAATATGAGCAAATTTGGAACAGGGAGTTTGTCGCCCGTCTATTGCTGAGCTGTCACTCAAGCGGATAGGTTGTCGCCCGTTTCTCACTCGAGCGACGGGTCGTGGATTATTTTTCCTTCTTTTTTGGTTTTACGCGATTTTTAACTCAATTTCCATATTTTAGATTAATTCTAGGGTTTGGACATGTTTCCTATAAATAGTAGACTCTTCATTCAGTTTAGTGGGCAGAAAAAAAGCAGAAGTTGTATTTTCTCTCCATTTGTTGTTATCAATAAAATATCCGATTCCTCTGCCAATTCCATCTTCTTGTTTATTTTCTTTTAAATCTTGTTCTTGTTTATTAATTTGTGCAATCTATATTTCATATCGTGCCATATAGCCTCCTCGAATTCATAACACATAAATAAGCACAGCAAGAATGACGTCGTTGCAATTACCTGTAAAAGGAATAATCTTGATCATCAATCTAAAGAGAGTTTGGTAGATTTTCCTTTACATAACACTGCCTTATCTTATTAAAGGAAGAGGTCAAATGCACATATCTACGAGGTAGTTTGTGAAAATAATTCGACACTAAGATTAAGCTTAAAACGAAGTCGGACATTCTTTGAGTAATGTGAATAACTTACTGGTGCAGCAGTGTTGTACCAGTCTTAAGTTAGCTACATGATACAACATGGCTTAACTATATGTTCACGAAAATATGTTTCGAATTAAAATCACCGCAAGTGTACGATTCGTTAACAACTAATAAAGTGAAAATTGTAAAATTTCGAGTATCGTCACATGAGGATTGATTTGATTTGATTTCAATTATCAAGACCTTAACCGAATCTATTAAACTCAAGATGGTTGGTTATTTGAGTTTTATGACTAAACCATGACTAAAATATAACTAAAATGCAATTTAAGCTAATGCGACTAAATTAATGCAAAATTATGTTGAATGCAAAAGTTTGATGAAATTAATGAATGAAAAGCGCACTAGGATCCCGAATCACCAGACAAGCTGACTTTTAACCTCTATTTCACAATTCGATAACACGATAAATTGTTTGAAGAATCAATGTTTCTAACTTATCCAATAATCTCTTTTGAGTAGAATTGAACATATTCTCGCATACTATTTGACTAT
>CAIGRH010074054.1:0-11331 GCA_903798295.1 Fraxinus nigra
AGGGAAAACAACATTTGTGAAGAGGCATCTTACTGGTGAATTTGAGAAGAAATATGAACGTAAGCCTCTGGATTAATGTTTATTAAATCTGGATAGTTTCTGTTGCATTTTTTCTGACTGACTCTTGATTTCTGTATAGCAACTATTGGTGTGGAAGTTCATCCTTTGGATTTCTTCACTAACTGTGGAAAAATCAGATTTTATTGCTGGGATACTGCTGGTCAAGAAAAATTTGGTGGCCTAAGGGATGGATACTAGTAAGTGTAATCAGAGTATCTCCCATTATTTTACTGGTTTATGTAGAGTTGCAAACCTTAAAATGTCTCGAGTGCCATGCCTTGCCAAACGTTGTTAAAACATATATTGCTATCTAATTTAGCCTTTTTAAACACTGTATTATGGAATATCATTGTTTTCTATACGCACTCATATTGATGCATTTACCATTCATTGTTCTTTTCTCCTTCTGTGATGTTCAAAATATCCATGTAAATAAAGCACGTTTCTGATGTTTAATTTTGCAGCATCCATGGACAGTGTGCTATAATCATGTTTGATGTCACAGCTCGGTTAACTTACAAGAATGTCCCTACATGGCATCGTGATCTTTGCCGGTGCGTGCTTTCTTCTACTCTTTTAAGTTTACTCGTAGAATTAGTTGGATGTTATCTTGAGAATGTCATAGTACTGACATCTCCGTGGTGGCAATCGCAGGGTTTGTGAAAACATCCCGATTGTCCTTTGCGGGAACAAGGTCGATGTGAAGAACAGGCAGGTGAAGGCAAAACAGGTTACTTTCCACAGGAAAAAGAATTTGCAGTACTATGAAATATCGGCGAAGAGTAACTACAACTTTGAGAAGCCTTTTCTTTACCTAGCAAGGAAACTTGCAGGGTGAGCATCTTTAACCCTTTACTAATACAGATATTGGTAACACACAGTTCACCAAAATATTGCAGGACCTCTCTAATGGAATACTATTTGAATGAATGCCATTTTTTGGTGGCTGTGTAGGGATCCTAATTTGCACTTTGTGGAATCTCCTGCTCTTGCTCCACCAGAAGTGCAGATCGATTTGGCTGCACAACAGCAGTAAGGCTCTCTCTCTATCTCTCTCTCTCACACACACACACACACACAGAGTATTTAAGTTTTGTATTTTTACCTTAGCCCCTGTTTGAAACCCTTTCTTTTGGCCAAAGAACTAATTCTACTACAGTGTTTTCACACGCACACACACACACACAGAGTATTTGAGTTTTGTATTTTTACCTTCGTGAACCATAGTAGACACTAGGTTCATAACTATCTTTGACTTGTTATTTAATATGGGCGTATCTTAGAATAACCCTTTTCTCTTATTTAGTTAATATCTTAAGAATGATTCCTGTTGACTGTTCTCAGGCATGAGGCAGAGCTTGCTGCAGCCGCCAGTCAACCCCTTCCCGATGACGACGACGAGTCATTTGATTAAATTGATCTTAGCCTTGATGATATTTTGTAGTGCATTCCGTTCCATATAATGATGGTTTCCCAGTTTTCTTGCCTGATTTATGAGTTTCTTGTGTAAGGATGTCAAAGTCCCAACGTGTGAGAGTAAATGGCATATGTAGGTGCTTTTGAACTATTGATGGATTATGATCTTCTTTGCTTGTAGGAAGATGTTCTTTTTGTCATGTCTTCTGAATGTTGAGGTATTATTTGTGAAACGTTATATGAAATTGGGTGACGATTGTGAAAGAAAATCAAATTGGGTGGTCATGGTGACACTAAGTATAATGTTGGATGGTGAAATTGAATGGTCATGACTCATGATGACACCAAGTTGGGTGACTATTAATGGTTTTAACTCTAATGAGATATATACGAAATGTACACTAATCTCATAGTCGGACTTCAGGAGATGTCCAACTGGCCTTTGCCTAATGCCTAACTCTTTAGGCGGCTCAAAAATAAATTTTTGTTTACTTTCTTTATTTTTCTAATCTTTATTTTTTTATTTTTTTAAAAAAACCATTAGTTATGTTCGAAATCTTCAATAATTGTCTTGCTAAATCAAAACCTGGACCTCCTTTAAAATTCACTTCTCCAAAATCCGACGTTTTTAGACTCGACGCTCACTCATGCTCCAAACAATGAGACTTCTTCCACAATAATATCGTAAGTCAAGCAACAATATTGTATACGTTTAAAGTTAAATTGTTTGATTTTTTTTTTTGTTGATTTATCCATTCCGTTTTATTGATATTTATTTTATACATGTGATTGAAGCGAAAATTAATTGATTGTTATTATATTTAGATTCTATTAGTTTCTGATGACTTTTACATCACAATTTTTAAATAAATCGATATTTTTTTGAAATAAAGCATTTTCATGGATTTCTATTAGTTTCTATATTGTGTGCTTGTTCCCCTCCACCCATTTGGAAAACTCTATATTTTATAGTTATATAAGAAACAGAGAGCAGCTGAGGGTTGATAGTTTGAGAAATTGTATAAATAAATTGTTTTGTTGTTCATACAAGTATTTTCAATAATGGGTTTATTTGCGGGATTATTTGCTTTACTTCGTTGGATTTGCATTGCCATGTTATTTGATCTCTGTTTTGGTGCCAAGTGTGAGTATGGTGGTTTTGGGGGGTACTGGAGGGTTTGAATTAGGAATACCTTTTCATTGCGGAACAAAAGTAAGGATATACATCAATATTGCCACCAATTTGAATGCTCTCCACCCTTTTTTTTTGTGTCAAATTTCTCACCTGCTTTCTGAAACATGTTTATCACATTTTAGGTGCTCTTTTCTTTGATATTGATAATCAGATCGATTTGTCAATGTAAGATCTGCCAACATCTCCACAAAACTTGTATAGTTTCAATCCAATCACATAAAATTGGAGGAGTAGGTTCCAGATTTTTTTTTCTTTGTTTTTTGTGGCTTTCTTTGAGTGATTTTCTTTAAAACTTGATGATATATATGGATTCAACTGCCTTTAATTTAAGAATTATGACTTGATGATTTTCTTAGTGCTACCCATTAGTTAATTAAGTATTATGTATGTATTTATCTTATCATTCTTATGAATTTGCCTTTTCCCTTTGGTTCATTCATTATTTTTAATTGTTTGACATAGCTACTACTCTATCTCACCTATTACATATAACTATGGTCTATGCTATGCGTTGATACAATGCTTTGACACAAAAATCATATCTTTTAATATTTCTTAAACTAATTTGAACGTTCTTTCACTCAAATTTTAGTTAGTGTTAGTTATTATGTGATTTGAATGACTTCAGTTAGTGTATTTGAGTGATCGTTTAAAACGTTTCTGCATTGTTATTTAATTATAATATAAATATTTTGAATATTTCATTTTATTTATTGTTTATTGTTAGTTTTAAGTTAACAAATTTAACTTCAAAAAACTCTTATAAAAAAATATAAAATTATTGCATGATCTGATTTAAGAGCCCAAATTTCCAAAGTTCGTTTCTGGCCTTGCGAAACATAGGTACGCCCTGAATAATCTTAATATTCTGATTATAGAAGCTGATCCTATACATGACAACGATACAAAGATAACCGCGTGCAGTGAAAGAAGAGTACATGAATTAGAACATGAATGATCTAGGAAATTATTCAGATAAAATAAGATATAAAAAGAGGGGCCATGTTTGTTTCTTTGGCAACAAGTTCAAAACCACTTCAATACTCCTTTTGTTGGATTAATATTCAGTCATCAATGGAAGAGTTGTAGGGTGTGGGAATCAAGTAAAGACCATTTTTCCTAGACACAGTTATTCCTTCTCCCTCCGACATGTCAACTTCACTGTGTTTCCTTCCTTTAGGGAGTTTCCAGTCAAAGTGGTAGAGAAGTTGAGCTAAAGGAAGCTCAATATTTGCTAAGCCAAAGTTCATACCTGGACAAAACCTCCTTCCGGCTCCAAATGGAAGAAATTCAAAGTTACTTCCCAAGAAATCAACTGAATTGTTCTCGAACCTCTCGGGTTTAAAGCTTTCTGCTTCAGGCCAATAATCTGGATCTCTTCCCAAAGCCCAGATATTAATCATGACTTTGGTTTTGAGGGGTATAGTGTAGCCATTAACCTCACATTCTTCCCTGCATGCCCTTGGAAGTAAAGGAATTGGAGGGTGCAGCCTAAATGTTTCCTTGATGACCAACTTGAGATATTTCAGCGATTGAACATCGCTCTCTTCAAATGTCTTCTTTCCCTTAGCAGTTTCTCTTATTTCAGCTTGTGCCTTTGCCATCACATGAGGATTTCTCATCATTTCTGCCATGGCCCAGTCGATTGTGGTGGATGAAGTTTCAGTTCCAGCCGAAAACAAGTCCTGCAATCACAACAATTGTTATTGATGTTGGACTAATAAATTCTAAGAAGAAATAAATAAATTCTTCTAGATAAAATACTTACAAAAATGATTGCTTTGATGTTGTCATTAGTTATTGGAACAGCAAGTTCTCCACTTTGTTGTAATCTGAGTAGAACATCAACTATGTCTTCACCACCGAACACACCATTGCCTCTTTTGGTTTTAGCTAGGTTATCTCTATGCTCATTGATCATGGAGTCAAGAATTGCATCAAGTTTACCCCGCATCTTCAACAATCTATTTTTATTCCAACTCATGACTTGTAGCAACTTTGAAGAAGGGAAAAAATCAGCCAATTCAAAGCCTCCAGCCAAGGCTGTTCCTTCCTTCATCAGCATTATCAAATTGTCTTTGTCTCTTAGTACTTCACCGAATGCTGCTCTGCATGTCATCGAACTTGTAAATGAGAATATTCTATCAGTTAGGTTGATGGGTTTCCCAGAAGATGACTGGATAGTTTTCAAAAGATGTGTAGCCTCCTCTAGCCTTATAGAGCCAAATGATCGGACATTTTTTGTGCTTAGGAGCTCCAAAATGCATAGTTTACGCATTTGCCTCCAATACTCATTGTATGGACTAAAAGCAATATCAGTATAGTCATACCACATAATTTTACTTCCAATACTTTCAGGCCTATCAGCACAAGCAGGATCATGAACCTTTAGTACATCTTTGGCAGCTTCACGTGATGATATGACAATTGCAGGAATTTCACCAAGCTGTAGATGGACGACTGGACCGTACTTTTTAGTTACATTTCTTAGAGCATGATGAGGGGGTGCACCAACCAAGTGGTGCATGTTTCCGATCAAAGGCAGTTTCCATGGACTTGGAGGTAATTTTATGTTCTTATTAGCGGATTTCGGTTTCTTCAATCCCTTAACTAAAAGAAAGATGAAGGAGATGAAAAGTAAGAGAGTGGTGAAGTTGAAGGGAAGAAGCTGAAATTCCATCGTTTTTCCTCCAAGTTCAGTTGTCTGCTTTGTTTGTTGTACTAAATGCACCCAAAATGTCCCGTATATATAGTAGGTTAGTATGTGTATCAATATTGACTGGAATTTGGATACATTGATATATTATTTTATTTTGATTTGTTTTCACTGACTCTTCAAAATATTTTTTAATGTTATTTTTGTGCATGAATTTGACCGGGATAATTCGTATGACATCATTCTTTGTTTTTCATAGGATTATTCTTTCTTAATTTCTGTTGCTTTTCAAATTTGCGTTGCCAGTATTGACTTGTAGACCTTTTGTATTCTTAAAAAGCCGGCTGCAATACTTTCTACGTGCAGACTTTACTAACCTGATATAGATATTCTACTCAAATGTAATGCTAGACACTACAAGCCATCCAACTATGAATAAAGTTTTATTTTAGTTACTCGAATATTTCTCTAGTTCTAAACTCATCACGGAAGTATAAAATTTCTTTCAACTTGATCATCAATAATAATTTTGTCATAAGATTTAACATCCATTCATGTGTGGTAGATCAATTTTCTTGTATGGACTCTCTGTGATGCTAGTTTCGTGCATTTGCATTCATATTGTCTATGTAGGAAGAATAGCCTGTTTTATGTAAAAAAGAATGTTAAATTTCTTGAAGGGATCCTTATAGATGACCAAACTGCAACTGAAATGAAGCTTTATTCAAAACTGGCACATGCCTTTTATCAGAAAGACTTTTCTCCAATTTCTTTTATCAGATATCTTCTGTCTGGCNAAGATTTAACATCCATTCATGTGTGGTAGATCAATTTTCTTGTATGGACTCTCTGTGATGCTAGTTTCGTGCATTTGCATTCATATTGTCTATGTAGGAAGAATAGCCTGTTTTATGTAAAAAAGAATGTTAAATTTCTTGAAGGGATCCTTATAGATGACCAAACTGCAACTGAAATGAAGCTTTATTCAAAACTGGCACATGCCTTTTATCAGAAAGACTTTTCTCCAATTTCTTTTATCAGATATCTTCTGTCTGGCTAGGCTTATTTCATTGTTTATTATAAGCCCGTGTGTTTGTTGTAGATTAAAATTAGATTTTTCGTAAATTTTGATAAAAATCCCATGAAATGTGTGGTTAAAAATAATTGTTGACTTTGACTTAAGATTAAAATCAAATTTTATTTTGTACCAAATAGGGGCTAAAGCCATCTTCTTGGCTTGGTTTTAATTATTATTTTTTTATCTAACCTACCCCGTAGGGTATATAAATATTACGGGACACGCCTCAGGCATACTTTTACTTGAAAATGATTGCCAAATCTAAATAAATAAAAAGGTAAAATATCTTATAAATAAATGGTTTAGCGCACGCACGTGTAATTTTGTTGATGTGTACGTATATTTATTTTGTGATGTGATTTTCAAGTTTTTTAATTATGGCATTTACATATCAAAATACAGTAGCAAATCTTTTGTAATTTTCTTATGCCTTGGCTGTTAGTTCTTATGATCTTTTGTAATTTTAGTAATTTTCTTTTTATGATGTAGTCCAGGGGAATTAACAAGTCAAGCCGGCTCGACTCAGCTTGGCCCATTGCATGTGCTGACACGTGCTCGCTTTAGGGGAGCCAAGCATGAGCCAATTCATTTAAAATTTTTGGCTTGCCTTGTCAACTCATCGATTGGCAGGGAGAGCTCAACTGGCTTGTGAACAGCTCGCTGAATTTTTTTTTTTCCTTTTCCCCCCTTACATTACTCTTCTCCTCATCCTCATCCTTGAATAGTTCACAATTTTGATAGTGATTTCAACATACAAGCCAATAACCCTGAACTCGAAGGAAGGAAGCAATAAAATGAATTTCTTAATTGGCATCATATTGTTGAGAGAATTTTCTAAAGGATGTCCCTGATCATTGATTGATGAAATGATGCAAGGTACGGTTCGTAGTCAAATATAGAGAATAAAGTATCATTCACTCGAAAAATATGTACTTAATCCAATTTTAATTAATATTAATTCTAATCGAATAGTAACTGTTAGAGTATGACCCTAACTCCTATTGAAATTAGAATTTGATTGGTAAATTGATAAAAGGAACAAGAGTTTTCTTAGTTTGGAAGTCTGATTGAAAAATAGATAAAAGTTCATCAAGGACTGTAAGTTTGATTGGTAAAATGATTTTGGATAATTGAAGACTTGGTTTTGGAGTTTTGATGGAGAAAAGTCATCGCAATTTCGCTACCTGGCCGCTAGCTTTAACACTCGAGCATCAAGGGTGAAAAACGGAGCAGAGAGTTGATGCCCGCTTGGTGTCGACGGTTCGCTTGAGCGGTAGTGTTATCCGGACGAAAATTCTTTTTCGTTTTTGACTCATTTCTTAAGTTGTATTTCATCCAAAACATTTGTAATGAGTTCATATATATATATATATACACACACACACACACACACACACACTCCATGTGGTGTATGCCCTTCATAGACTCAAAATAACAATAGGATCATTGTTGTTACATTAGAAACTTGAGAGGATTATTTAGATTTAGATTGAGAGTATCAAATCTTGTAAAACAATTTTAGTTTCTTGGTATATTGAAATTCTCATCTTCTTCCACATAAATATTGTGTTATTGTATGATCCATTATTTTTCATATTACTCTTATTCTCTCCTCTTTATTATTTGGTTTGGTTCTCAACAAATTAGTATCAGAGCGATTCCGATATTTTGTTTGTTTTCAAACAATAACTAAGAAGCGTTTGTAAACTTATTAAACATTCATTAAGACATCGAATACCCGTTTATTAATTCACTTTAATACAAAATAAGACTATGCCAACATTTATTTATTCTTGTTTATCAACATTCCTATTTTATTTAACAATCTTTCTCGAGTAGAATTTAACATATCATGACATGCAACCTTCCCAAATCTGAAATATACGAACATGTGAAAATGCATTAAAACTCAAGAATACTAATTTAAATCATGGAAGATATAGTGATGCATCTCCATCCTCTATCGAACATCAAAGCAGTTATTATAAAGTATTATATTTCTTAATGATTTGTAATTCTCTCGAAAATAATAGAGATCCTACATTGATTCAATTATTAGCTACGTAATTGAAAAACATTAAACACTATAATAATCATACAAGATAAATAAATATTTAATGTCAAAATCTTAAAATTAATATTAAAGCTTCATAATAAAGTTAGTGGTTTGAAGTTTAGCTAAACATTACAAAATTACAAGAAATCATGATAGAGCAATGAAACATCGTCCAGATTTGAGTTATATGAAGAAAAAGAGGAAAAGCCATGAATATTTAAATCTTTTCAAGACTCTTTGATCAATCTCCAATTGCACCTTCCCCTTCCCCTTCCCCCTCCCAAGTCTAAGAAATACTCTTCAAGAATGGATTCCTTGTATCTTGCCTCTTGATTACTATCCAAAGAATGATTTTTTTTGGCTCTCAATGTTGCAAGAAATTATGTATAGTATATTATGAGAGCTCTCCTTTGTTGAATGAAGGTATGTATTTAGGTCATAGTGTTCCAATTGGTTTCTTAAAGTAGTTCAATGGTTTATCGAAACCGGGGAAGAGTGTGATGAATTCAATGAATAAATGCAAGTTTTAAGAATTTATCAATGAGAGAAAGTCTAGGGTTATGATTTCACATAACTATTAAATATGATTTTCAAAAAACTAGTTATCTCTAATCAATAAGCAAGAACCATACTATAATGCTACCCTCTCTCGAGTGCGAGGTAAAAATTAATTTTAGAAATTAATTCCAATATTTGTATTCCGAATTAAAATCAAGATTTATTAAGATTGTGGTTCTAAGATGGAACAAACTTCATAAATTCTACACTTTCTCTCGAAACCCATAAAATCTAGATTGTATCATTGTTAGGATTGCGCCTAAATTCCCCCATTTGGAGTGCCGGAATTGACTATCATATAATCATTCAATTATCGACCAATTAATTGAAAGCATTAAATCAACAACACAAATAAATATAATTGGAAAATTTCATAGAAATAACTAAAATAAAATAAAATCATAAGTTTTTGCTAATGAAAACCCAGAACAATTATTTAGTTCATGATATGAGACATAAAATCTATACAATTCATAAAGAATAACATGAAGAGAAGAAATATAAAACTATTTTCCGGATAATCAATCTTTTTCGTCAAGTTGCCTTTGCCTTTGTCTTTGTCTTCTTGAATCTTGCCCCCTTCAATTCTCCTCTAAAAGCGTTCTTTAGGATTGTATTTATAGTATCTTGAAGTCTTGGAAGGGGTTGGGGTTGAATTGGGAAAAGAAAATAGTTCAAAAAAATCAAAATATTATTTTTGCATGGCAACACCTCGACATTGGCATCGCAGCGTCGTGACGTCGCGATTATGTGTTGTCTGACGCATTGGAGCAAGAATTCTGGTCTTCTTCTGCTCTTCTGGCGTTGCGGCACCAGAACTCTGCCCTTTTTTCTCCTGAGCCATAGCTCTACGGCGCAATGGACGTGGCACTACAACACCACTTTTCTGACTTTTTCTTCTTCTTTTACACCTTTTCACCACTTCAATCAACCTATATCACAACATTAAAACACACATAGATACGTTCTAAACACTCTCGAGAATAACTAAATAACAAGCTAAAGTGGTCCTAAAACAATGAGTGAAATCACTCATCAAACACCTCTAACCTTAATACTTTGCTAGTCTTTAAGCAAACATAAACACTAGAAAATAACTAATGAACATAGAAACACAGCTAAAATAAACAAATCTAGCTAGATATCTTGCTTTCATGGCTTAGAGTTGAAAACATTAAATCAAATTCCCGAATCACCTCAAAGTTATAATGCACAAGCTAACTTCTTACCTTACACATTTAATGCAAAACATGTGTTTGTATGAAGAATTAAGTACAATGCTGTAAAATAACAAGTTGATCCAATTCCCTACCTTAAAAGTCAAATATTTCCTTACTTCGCTCGTTGGATTTACATAACCCTAAGCTTGTTTTCTTTTTATTCACTTCTCATGGGTGTATTTTAAGGTTGATTTCTCACCCTCTCCATTTTGGTTAGACTTAACCGATTGTAGTTCAACATATCAACAAATGCGGATTCACTTTATTTTTTATTGCCGAACCTTCAAGACTCAACCAAGTTACTAACCCATTATCAAAAGTTTAGTCCTCTAAAACAAGTGTTTGAGGCTTAATCAAGGCATGTAGTGCATTTTGTATTTCATGCAGCGGCTTTTTCAAATATATGTTTTCATTAATCTTATGTACGGAATTCTCTCCATTAAGTTTTCTAAATGATTCTTGTAGTGAGCTTTTGGTTGATGACTTTAGAGTATCAGGTTTAATCACTTTAGTCATAAATGTTACGAAGGGATGTTTCACAATAAGATTATTATAGTTTTTCTCATGGAATCTTTTAGGGTAGATTCACAACAAAGTAGCTTTTTCTCTTTTATGCAGTAATTAGTACAATGTCTCTTATTAAACACCCATTTTCAAAAATTGACCTCTAGCTTAAGGCTTTCACCCAATTTTCATCCCATTGATTTCACACAATCTATGCAAAGTTTAAAACACACGGAATCCACATCTATCTCCAAGTTTCCTTACAACCGTTCAACCATCCAAACTATCATAAAGTTAGTTAAAGGATGTGAATTTTAGTTTAGAGGTTGTTGGATTTAGCTTCTAAGGACACTAATTCAACCTATATCATTTATGATTTAACTTATTCACGTCCATCATTATACTCAATTCACGTGCATATGTATTTCACGTTCTTCATGAATAATTAAAAAAATTAACTAAGGCACATAACTTATTCACAATTCATAAACTAACAAATTTTCTCAATTATATACATTAATGACAGCAATGATATCTAACTCATACAAGCATGCACTTTATTTTAAATTGCACAAAAAAAAAAAAAAA
>CAIGRH010074094.1:0-10357 GCA_903798295.1 Fraxinus nigra
ATTCAATAAAAATATTTTTTTTAATTAAAAAAGTGCGGTTCGGTTTGGTTTTTTGCTGTTTTTAAAATTTGAAATATAAACCAAACCATTTTAAAACGGTTTGGTTCGGTTTGAGAGAAATAAAATCGCGAGTTCACGTAGACCCAAACCAACGACTTTGATTCGATTTGGGGTTTCACGATTTTTTTGTGCAGCCCTATTGTCATCCCTACCGTTTTGCATCACATTCAACCCCCACAAATATTGAGGCTCTTTGATTTACGAAAGAGCCAATGACTCCACTATTTTACTATTTGAAAGTAAATAAAAAATTTAAAACTCCAGTAATATATACTAAACCTCCATTTAACAAACGATTTATAATTTAGAAATTCAGTTAAAGTCAAATATTCAATTGATTTGGAATTAAATCTAACAACGACCACCCCATTTTATACATAGTTTCACCATTGTCATCCAATTTTATTTTGTTCACAATGGTCACCAAATTTTATTTTATTTCACTATGGTCACCGAATTTCACATAATGTTTCGCCAGTCATCCAACTTATTTTATCCCTTTCAACTAATTTTAAAAGGGTCAAAATAGTAAATTTGCATTATATATAATAAATTTTAAAAAACAAAAATAAAAGTTTTTTTTATTTTAAAAAGGTTTATTTTAAATAAATTTTTATTTTATTTTTAAAATGTTTTTTAAAATAAGTTTTTATTTTATTTTTTAAGTAACATTTTTTAATTATGTTTTTATTTTATTTTTATATATAATGCAAAGTTACCGTTTTACTTCTTTTAAAATTAATGAAAAATGATGAAAAGAGATTGAGTAGCCATGCTGAAATGTTATAAAAATTAGGTAATCATAATAAAATGTTATACGAAATTGGGTGGGTATAATGAAATAAAATAAAATTGAGTGGCTATTGGCTACGTTACGATGGCACTAAATATAAAGTTGAATGTTTATGGTGAAACAAAATTGATGGCGACGACACTATATATAAAGTTACGTGGCGTATTTAACCCATTAATCTGACACACGGATGATGATTAGAAAAATTGACAAATAAAATCATATCGCAATCCGGTTTGGTCTAATCAATTATCAATTTAATCATTGCATTAAAATATTACTGAATTTCACTCTCACTCCCATCAATTCTATTACTAATGGTGCCACGCCGCACACGAATTGTACGCGTATAAATTTATCCATACATAGCTCGAATTTGTTCCGGGTTTTGTTACTTTCATTATCAAAGATTATAATTTGGTATAAAATTCACAGAGAGCAGCGAAGGTAAGCTAATTCAACTTTTATTTTTTTTACCAGAGTTTCTTGGAATTTATTTTTTATTAAAGATTGGATATTTTCTATACGAATTAATGATTATGAAAGCCATTAAACCCTATTCAGATATGAAATTTAATTATTAATATTGTTAAAACCGGCGTTGATTGAGCTGCTTCCTGTGTATCCAGTTTACCCACAAAAGTAGCAACAGCCTGTTCTTTTCTGTTTATGATCTTTATTTAGGGTTATAAATGGCTGAAATGACTAATATGATCTGTTATATTTTCTCTATTTATTATTTTAACTGAATATTGATGATCAGTACTGAAATATGCTAAAATTCCTTAATAATCCAGGAGATTCTGGAATTGCTACTAAGTTGATTTCGTGCCAAATTAATATTTTAGGGGTGTAATCTGTTATTCAATATAATTGGACAGGTAAATTGATGAATCCAATTGATATTGATCTTGAAGAACACGGCAATGACCAGCCACCTCCAAGTTCAGTGGGAGGGGGTCAAGAATCAATGCATCCAAGAGGACAAGATGGGCAAACTGAACAGTTCCAGGTAGCCAGGAGAAAAGGAAGGTTAACCATAAAGGTATGAAATTGCTTCATTTACTTCCTTCAAGGGTATGGATAGGTTTAAAAGCTGAAATGAAACAAGGCATGGCGGGACAATATGAACGGGGTTTGCAAATTTTGTGAGTTGGACCACGAGGCCTTCAATGCTAAGTCAAGAGAGGTGCAAAAATTCTTTATTTGTCCACCACCATTGAAGAATACTTAAGCAATAACGTTTCGGAAGCAATTCTGTTACATAATGATCATTAAGTGTACAGTAATCAATTGACTGTTGAACGTGCATGAATAGGGACTTTTTTTTACCTTAGTTCATTTGCTTTTTCTTTAACAGGATAACCAAATACTTTAACCTCTTGGTTTTCCGAAATGTAAGCTGTTTTTGAGCTACAGTGCTGCTAAGTATTATAGAATCGCCAGTATAAACATTCCCCCCACCCAAATCAAAAGGGAAATGAGGAAGGTATAAAGAACAACATGAGGAAATAAATAAAAAGAATAACACCAGTTTTTGAGTTTGTGCTGATACCTCAAACTGAGAACTGATCTGAGTATGTGTTTACTTGCAGTTTTCTTCGGTGAATCTTTCCAGCACCCTACTACTAGCATACCAGAGTTTTGGTGTGGTATATGGAGATTTGAGCACATCACCTCTCTACGTTTATAAAAGTATATTCATTGGGAAGTTGCAAAATCATCAAAATCCTGATGCAATATTTGGTGCGTTTTCATTGATTTTCTGGACGCTGACACTGATTCCTTTGCTCAAATACGTATTTCTTGTACTGAGTGCTGATGACAATGGTGAAGGTATGCTAAGCGCACTGTACTTTGAAATATTAACTGAATACCCCGTGGCTTCTGATAACATCAGACCAACTATTTATGCAGGTGGCACATTTTCTCTTTACTCCTTGCTTTGTAGACATGCAAAACTCAGTTTACTTCCCAATCAACAAGCAGCAGATGAAGAGCTCTCAGCTTACAAATACGGTCCCTCAGGACAGTCTTCATCATCTTTAGCACTGAAGAGATATCTAGAAAAGCACAAAAAGTCTCGGATATGTCTACTTCTTGTAGTTTTATTGGGGGCTGGCATGGTAATAGGTGATGGTGTACTCACTCCAGCAATTTCAGGTATGATAATGCTAATTATTAATGTCTTTGAAGTGGTATTAGATAAAAGACAAATATACCTGTTATTAACTACTTTTCATCGTGGTATTATAAGGACTACTATCTTCCAGAATTATTTCTCCCCATTTGTACTTTCTGAAATTCTGTACAGCAAATATTTCACTTTATGGCACTTTTATTTTAGCATGAGTAACATTCCAGTTACTCGTGCAATTATTTTAACATTTTCTGACCTCTGCGTTATTTATAAATTAGCAAGACCATTCATTTGTCTGTCATTCAACTTTCATCACCAATAGTGTCTAAAGTGAAAATTCTGGTTAAATGTCCCATGATTGACGTTGTCATCCACTGTACATAAATCACCACATTGATTGCAAATATGAGTAAATATTTTTGCACACTTCAGCTTTGATTATTTATTATTTAAAACACAAGCAAAAATTGAACTGTAGGTCATGTAATCCTAAGTTGCATCGTGCATGTTTGTTTCTATCTCAGATCCTTCTGATTTTTAACCCTCATTCATATACTTGCTTTTCTGAGTGATCTCGGTCTGAGCATTTGTATTAGAGCTGTTTTCAATCAGCGTCTTTTTTTCATTGCAGTTCTGTCATCAATATCAGGGCTTCAAGCCGCTGAGAAAAGGTTGAATAAGGGTATGCATGGTTCTCTGTTTTTCGTTAATTAGTATTTGAAATGAGTTGCATTCGCTTTTATACCGTCACAGGATTGCACTCCACTGCATAAAATTATACTTCTGATCATCAAAACAATCTTCCATCTGTAGGTGAGGTCCTATTGCTCGCTTGCGTTATATTGATTGGCCTATTTGCTCTGCAACATTTTGGTACCCATAAGGTTGCTTTCTTGTTTGCACCAGTCGTTATTCTATGGTTGATATCAATTTTTGCCATTGGGCTGTATAACACAATATACTGGAATCCAAAAATTGTCTTTGGTCTTTCTCCGCATTATATCATTAAATTCTTTAGTGATACTGGCAAAGATGGATGGATTTCACTTGGCGGGGTTCTTCTTTCCATAACAGGTAAGTAAAATCTTGTCCTGATGCTTCCCTACTGAATAAAAGAAAATTGAACTTTTTTACTTTATCACCCAGAAAATCAATTTAATCAATGTACTGGGTTAAGACTTGGTCTTTCTTGTAACAGTTATATCGATGAAATGAGAAACCTCAAGTTTTTTACTAATAGCTACAATTCTATGATTACAGGTACTGAAGCCATGTTCGCTGATCTTGGCCATTTCACTGCCTGCTCAATAAGGGTAAGTCCATCCAAATGTACCAATAGCAAACATTGAGTTGAGAATGTGATTAACAAGAATCCACAAGTTTAGTTTTACTCCAAGTTAAGGGTTCTATCATATATTCCTTTTCCTACTAGGCATTAGATTCTAAATTACTTTGGGGAGCCTATGGGTGGAAAAATTTGTTTATTATTGCAGTTGGCTAGATCAACTAAGCACATACTATTTGTTTATCACTTGACATTATATTATGTGAATTACCAGTAACACTTGAGCTCTATCATAATCTGCATATTTTCTGATGTGCAGCTTGCATTTGCATTTGTTGTATATCCTTGTTTGGTAGTGCAATATATGGGCCAGGCTGCTTATCTGTCAAAAAATATTTCTTCAATTCCAAACAGTTTCTATGCCTCAATTCCTGGTTAGTTTTGTTGCTATCCTATTCGATATCCTTATAGGTATTATATTTTTTCGTGGAATCAAAATTAGTTATATTCTGCTGGTAATATTTCACTGTCCTGCAGGTAGTGTATTTTGGCCTGTCTTTGTTATTGCCACCCTAGCTGCCATCGTTGGCAGTCAGGCTATTATTACCGCTACCTTCTCTATTGTTAAGCAATGCCATAATCTTGGTTGCTTTCCACGGGTTAAGGTTGTTCACACGTCAAAACATATCTATGGACAGATCTATATACCAGAGATAAACTGGATCCTCATGATTCTTACTCTTGCTATCGCTGTTGGTTTCCAGGACACAACAATGATAGGGAATGCATATGGTAAGCCAATAATATCAAATTGTAACTTCCATCTCTGTTTCATAATTTTCTTTGAAGACTGTTGGCTATATTATGCTTCTGTGCTGCTTATGACGATATTTCAGAACATAACAAATTTAATGAAATCTTACATGTATTATTCCTGCATTCATAACCATATGCTGAATCATATCTTTAACTTCGCATTGATATTTCTATTATCGTCGACTCAATGCTGATATTCCTCTAATCCTACTTTCTAACACGTCATGTGCAAAGATATTAATATGCTTTGTGCATCCATGGTCTAGGACAGTAAGGACTATTAAAGTTTGTGAGATCTTTAATGAACTGGAATTTGTTTTAAAGGAAATTAGTTGAATTAAAAGTATTTTTTACGGGCTGAACTTGCTAGAAATTGAAGAAAGAATCCATAAGGTACCCCTAAATCCCTTGGTATCACCCCAAGGATTTGAATTGCATCAAGCAACTTAATACAAAACTAGAATTTGTCCCTGATCGTAAATTAGACGCCTAGAATGCTTTAAATAGGCACAGTGAATTCCTAAATCTCTTAGGATTCCAAGTTCTGATTTGGAAACCAAATAAATTGCCTACCTAACTTGATAGTAACGACCTGATACTAAGAAAGACAATACTTAACCCTTAACTAAAGAAACTATTTTAGAAATATGTAGGTTTCTAAAAATTACCAAAATATCCCTCACTTAAAGGCTAAAAATACTTCACGAAACCAAAATCTATAACCGACATGCTAAGTGGCATGTTTATTTTATTACACTCTTTAAATTTCCAACACTTGAAGGACACTTTGCCATGGGAACGCACCTTACTCATTTTCATATTCTTTATATCTCTACCACAAAAGGAGCATGTCCTTGACACGTCAAGGACACATAACGTCCCATTTTTTTAATTTTTGGAAAATAAAGTTAGGTAAGTTTTTAATTATTAAAACATTTGTGTAAAAAAGTTGAGAAATTCTATGAACATGTCAAAATTTTCAGGTCACCTACGATTCTACTATATGCATTTTTCTTTCTTCTAGCAGTAGTAAAATATTGTTTAAACGACGTTGTCTTGATATAACAAATATCTACTTCTCTAATTCAAAAGATTTCAGCTTCAAAAATTAATGCTAAAAAGTATTGATTTTATTGAAAAATAAAAAAGTATTAAAATGAAGATATAATATATAATATAATAAAAAATGTGATTTGATGTGTCGCCAAAATGTCCGAGATCTACTTTTTCGAGAAATCACGTGTGTATGCTGTGTTTGTGTCATGTGTCCGTATTTGTATCTGTGCTTCTTAGACAACTGGCTTATAGATTTTTTTTCCCTGAAAATCTGCTTTGCTTTTTGAGAATCTGACGCGTGCTTATCAATTATGGACACACATGCATAATGTTTACTGTGTGTCTTGGTCCTGTATGCTGTGGGCTTAGCATAGGTATTTTTTTATTTATACCCTCTTCCACCTCCATGCCCCCAAGTCCAACACAACCAAAATCCAGAAGTTGAGGAAGGGATCTCTCTCTCTCTCTCTCTCTCTCTCTCTTACTTGTGATTGTAGTGTGGGGATAAGGAAGACACCTTGTTCTACGAAAAGCAAAAGGAAAGAAAAGAATTGCAAAGTTTAAATGCTAGTTGAGCATTTTCAAAGTATTGGGGGAAAAGAAAATACCCTGGCATCTTGTTTTTGCTCCGAACAATCTAACCTGGAAACTGTCTTCTGTGATGACTTCTTGCCCTGAGTTTTTTGGTGCAGCAAAGTACATTTATTTTTCCATTTGTGTTTTGTATTTTGTGATGACTTCCTCTATATTGATTTTTTCTTATATTGGAGCTTCTGTTTGGCAGGCCTTGCTTGCATGTCCGTTATGTTTATTACCACATTTCTAATGGCACTTGTCATGGTCTTTGTCTGGCAAAGAAGTGTTGTACTTGCTGCTGCATTCCTCCTTTTCTTTTGGTTCATTGAAGCCGTTTACCTATCAGCTGCATTCATAAAAGTTCCTCAGGGAGGATGGGTATCGCTTGTGCTATCCATGATCTTTTTGTTAGTCATGTTTGTCTGGCACTACGGAACTTGCAGGAAGTACAATTTTGATCTGCACAATAAAGTTCCACTAAAATGGATCCTTGGTTTGGGCCCTAGCCTTGGTATTGTCCGTGTGCCTGGTATAGGTCTCATATACTCAGAATTGGCAACAGGAGTACCAGCTATATTCTCACACTTCGTAACAAACCTCCCTGCTTTTCACAATGTTTTGGTGTTTGTTTGTGTAAAATATGTTCCAGTGCCCTATGTCTCACCTGAGGAGCGCTTCCTCATTGGCCGCATATGCCCTAGACCTTATCGCATGTATCGGTGCATTGTGCGGTATGGGTACAAGGACATACAGCGAGATGATGGGAACTTTGAGGACCAACTCATTCAAAGTTTAGCAGAGTTTATCCAATTGGAAGCTGTAGAACCTCAGTCCTCAGGCTCCGACACTGCATCATATGATGGGAGGATGGCAGTCATAAGCACCAGAACTATTCAATCCAGTTCAAGTTTAATAGTATCTGAGCATGATGATTTGGGTTCAAGTGATCCCATCCAGAGCAGCAAATCATTAACCCTACAAAGCTTAAGATCGGCTTATGAAGATGAGAACCCACAGAGGAGGCGTCAAGTGAGGTTCCAGTTGCGCCAGAGCCCTGGAATGGATCCCTCCGTAAGGGAAGAACTATTGGACTTGATCCAGGCGAAGGAGGCAGGTGTTGCATATATAATGGGGCACTCATATGTGAAAGCAAGGCGGTCTTCCTCTTTCTTGAAAAAGCTTGTCATTGATATTGGTTATTCATTCCTCCGAAAGAATTGCCGAGGTCCGGCTGTGGCACTTCATATTCCTCACATTAGCCTCATTGAAGTAGGAATGATATATTATGTGTAGAGGTTACTATTCCATGTTGAGAAACTCTGTCGGGGTGCAATGCGAATTGACCTTTTGTACAAGTTGATAAGCTTATGATTTTGAGTAGGTTCTAGCCGTGCAAGTAACAAAGAAGCTGTTATAAGTTTTTCCGTTGCGCTCCTTATATGTATACACAGAGCTCTTATTTTAAAGTCACTAATTGGAGGTTACTATCCCTTTTATCACAGCATGTGTAAAATGATTCGGAATGTAGAAATTTGGTACGAGCTTGAACTGCTTTGCTTGTCAGAAATCTTTTTGTTTTTCATTGCGAGACAATTTGAGAAGCTACAGGTGGCGTCGAGTGTCCAAATTTCCAGTAACATACGACTGGCCAAGTCTCAGAATTCTATTGCTCAACTTTTTATGTATTTTCTCATATAGTTATTTTAGTTCTCTCTCACTTTTATATGATGTGTAAAGAAGATTGATTACTGTTCAAATGCGTCAAAGAAGACGATGAGAGTTGATTTCGATTAATTTTAAAAACATGTTATTTAATTTCCTTATTTTAAAAAGAATCGTACATTGGATTCCTTGTGACCAATAAATGAACTAAGAATTTTTCAGATGATGCTCCCATCTTGAATCGCTGCACTTCTTAGTATTGTAACTATCCCTTCTGTGATGATGTATCCACTTTCTTCATTGTTTGCTTCCTGCACATTATCCCTGTTTACGATCTGCATAACATGAATTAAAGTGAGTCTAATTTCAACATTTTTTTCCTTTACGAAATAACGAATTGATATTCAAGAACGAGAATTTTGATTGAATGATTGCATGTACCTGAACATTTTGGCCAATCCTTGCATTCTTGTCAATTATAGCTTTTCTTATGTGTGAACCTTCTCCTATTCCAACAGGAATGCAGAGGCCTCTCTCTTCCCCGGCACCATTCTGGACATTGTTCGTCTGTTAGATAGTTACATTCGAGAAACAGGATATTCAGGACAAAAGGTGCCTAGTTCAATTCAGTCTTCCTGATGATCTGTTAAAATTTCAGAAGAAAAAACTGTGCGCTTCTTACTTGATAGGTATCGGAACCCATAATGACTGAATCCTCGATAATGGCTCCCTCACCAACTCTTGTTCTCATTCCTAAGACCGAGCCATCTACCGTGCATTTCTGTTTGAAAGGAACACAAGCAACGACAGATCAAACACGTTTGCATATTTCGTTAGTGAATATGAATGAAAAATTTATATATGTTGGAATTCTGCTTCTTACGCTAAGAATGCAACCATCTCCAATGACAGAATCTGTAATAACAGCATCGGTTATTAAAGTTGGAGGCAGATTCCGAGGCAAAGTGTACACTGGAGAATCTATGGCGTAGAAGCTGTAAACAAAAGACGATGCATTCAGTAAAAGGATTTCTTTACATCTTTTTTGATATTTGAAGGTATTTGCCTGTACGCATTGTTTGTTTTTCTGGTGCTTTCCATGTTAGCACGGTAGTAAGCTCCTATGCTTCCAATGTCCTCCCAATAACCATCAAATCGATGAGCACAGATCTATTTGTTGCATGAAAGGAAGATTTCCTCAGAATAAATTAAAAAAAAAAATAGAAAATCGATGTGGTCTAACGATAATCTGAAACGCCAACCTTCATTCCTACGGAAATTGCACCTGGAATTACTTCACTGTTCAAGTCGTTCGCGGAAGGAAAATATTCCGTCAGGAGCTGTCCCATGATATTTTTGTTAAAGACATAGATTCCCATGCTCGGGAAATTATGAAGAAGAAAATCATCAAATTTGACCGAATTTTTTACCTGAAAATTCGAATACAATAAAGTATCTGTGTGATATGATACCAATTAAGAAAAAAAGGAAGGTAAGAGGAGACTTACTGACATGGATTTCAAAGAGCTAAAACCGATAACTTGGCTTTGAGCATTCACTTTGAAAATTCCAAATCCTAAATCTTCATCTCTTGAACTACTCAATACTGAGACAGTTATGTCCGCTTTGTTGCTCCGGTGGGCCTCTATAAGTTTCTGGTAGTCCATTTTATAAAGGTGGTAACCAGGAAGGACTAGAAACTCCACAACCGGATACTCCTCGAACACCCACAAACACCTTCTTATAGCATCAGCAGTTCCCTAAATAATGTTGAAAACTTACACTGAAGTAAAAAATTCAAAAGAGTTTAATAAAGTTCATTCAACTGCAATGCTTATCATTTAACCTGAAACCAGTCCTGGTCTTCTGGACTCTGATATGCTGCAATAACTTCAACGAATCCCTCTTTCCCAAGGCATGCCCCCGCATAAGCTCTTGAAAGGTGAGAATTTAGAGAAGTAGAGTTAAA
>CAIGRH010074119.1:0-10552 GCA_903798295.1 Fraxinus nigra
GGCATGATGTCTTCGAATTCCTTATACCCGGTGATAGGTTTTGGAGAAGAGCCGGTTGTCTCTTCGATCTCCTCTACTCGAAGAGATCACAGAAATGAGGGTTCATTCCTCTTGAAAGCCTTACTATATTGCATGGCCGAGATGCCCTTCTCGCCAGTTTTCCCAACGTGTGTGGGAATAATGAATGGTTTACCATCCATCATTATTAATGAGTCAGAATGCGGCAACACTGCCGTCTTTGCATCTCGAAAATATTTCAATCCCAGAATGAGCTTGAAATCATCAATATGAACTGTCGACAAATTTGTCTTTCCTTCGAAGAGAACCGCTTTGAAATCACCTGCTCAAGTAGAAATCCATAACACACTATTAGAGTTATACTTGTCTCATGATTTGAACTTCCCATCTCTTTCTCAAAATAGCATCAATGAAAATGGTGATCTGAGAACAGATCAACTATCAAGTAAAGCCACGATGTCTAGAGCAGAATCTAATGGGAGAATAATTTTGGATAGGAATGATGTAAATGAGGAGAAAGATCACCAGGAGAGACAGCGGAAGGGTTTACTCTTACTTAAAAGTGCATGGCCAACTGAACGAGAGCAGCCACTGTATGATGTTGATCTTGTGATAATTCTGTGTGAAATGAATGCTTTTAAAGAAGGGCTCCTATATCTTTATGAGAAGTTGAAATTATATAAAGAAGTGATTGCCTGCTATATGCAGGCACGTGATCATGAGGGTTTAATTGCATGCTGCAAGAGACTAGGGGATTCAGGAAAGGGCGGTGATCCTTCTCTTTGGTCAGATCTATTGAACTATTTTGGTGAACTTGGGGAAGACTGCTCCAAAGAAGTGAAATAAGTTTTGACATATATTGAAAGGGATGATATTTTGCCTCCTATTATTGTTCTTCAAACCTTGTCCAGGAATCCATGCCTTACGCTTTCTGTCATTAAAGATTATATAGCTCGAAAGCTGGAAAAGGAGTCAAGGCTGATTGAGGAAGACCGAAGAGCTATCGAAAAGAATCAGGTTTGGGTTCTACACTTTAAACACATTTTTATTATATCAATTGAATTGCCTTATTTCAAGGTTCAAATCTTGTGTTGAGAAGCAAACGGGGGTTGTTTCTTTTATAAATGGCCTTAAAATGTTTTACAGGCAGACATTCATCAATATTAATAACTAATACTTTCTGAGGTTAAATTATCAGAGAACTTGCAGTGAGGTAGAGTTTGGTTCAAGATTTAAAAACCCCAGACAGAGAAAAGAGGGTAGAGCTTGTTTCTAATGTGCATTGACTTATTTGACCTGATTCCCTGTTTGAGCATATGCCAACAGTATTTTTTAGAATAGTTGACTATACTATATATTTGAAATTCTCTAAAATTTTCATTTGGACATATCTTGGGTATTTAGGTCAGGATCTGTGGGAGAGTGTTGTCATCCTTATTTATTTAAAAATAAAATTTTTCTTGCAGTATATCTTGAAAGTTTCATGCTTCATGAGTGATCATTTTAGAAGTGTCATGCTTCATTTTTATTAGGGTTATAAGCTACAATAATCATGCATGGTGATATCAAATTGCTTGGCGGACTATTTGTTGACATTCACTGAATTGATAGATGTCTAAGATGGATGATGCTTGAGTGAATCTGCAATCATGCACTTGCTAAGAAACAAATCGTTTAGATCTTGTATAAAGATATACAGACTATCAATTAGACTACCTGAAGTTATGCTTGAAAATTAATAGACATTCATCACTACCTGAAGTTTTCGCCGTTCTACCCAGTTGTTTGGTCTTGTAGCTCATGATCTATTTGGCAAAGCAAATATATTAATCTTTTCATTTTCTTGGCCCATGTAAACAGCAATGATCAAATAACATAAAAGTACTCATTCAGCAGATGCTGTAATATCTCATTTCTCTGTGTGTGTTCATCTTTTTTTATTATTTTTTTTTTCTGCCTGGGCCTGGAATTATGCATTTGATTACCATCAACCAATGAGAAGAAAACATGCATTATTCTTTTCATTTTGCAGGAGGAAACTTCAACAATGAGAAAAGAAATCCAGGATCTTAGAACAACAATCTTCCAGCTTAGCAAGTGTACAGCTTGCACTTTCACCCTTGACCTTCCTGCTGTCCACTTTATGTGTATGCATTCATTCCATCAGCGATGCCTTGGTGATAATGATAAAGAATGCCCCGAGTGCACTCCTGAGTGCAGGGCTGTTCTAGAAATGAAATTGAACTTGGAGCAGAATTCTAAAAACCAAGATCAATTCTTTCAGCAAGAACTTCAAAGAATGGATTTTCTGTGATTGCCGAGTATTTTGGCAAAGGGATCATCAGCAAAACAAGCAATGGATCTGCGGAAGCTCTAAATTCAAGTAGCGAATTCTGAGAAATTTTCACCATGGGTAACAAAAGGTAACAATGAGCTATGATCTTCTTTAATCAGTAACCCACATACGGTAGAAATAATTGACAAATCTAATAGAACATCCAGGAAATACCCATGTTGTATCTTATAATTGGAGTTAGCTGGTCTTTTCCAACAAATATGTTACTTGGGTCTCCTTGAAAGCAAACTTAAGCACATGGGTCGGTACAATTTTCAAGTTATCTTTGAGAAAAAAGGCTGTGCTTCATTTGGTTCAACTCGTTTGTGGTTTTATTCTGTGCCAGTTAATGTTGCAATTTGTCATGAGCTTCCAAATCGTCTTTTTCCGGCGTCTTATCATGTATTAAAGTAAATTCTGGTTATGGTAGACAAATGCTAACTTGTGTATCGTTGGATCTATCCAAGTTACGTTTATGCATTATATGATTTATTCCTACGAAAGAAATAAAAAAATGTTTATAGAACTGTCCATTTCAATATTTCGTATGTTTATACATACTCTAACAGCCAGGCACAACCTTTGTATATGCAGCATACTTAATTAATTCAATCAACTCCTAAAATACATATCATAGTTACTCTTCAATTATAGTCTCTCTCTAAGAATCCCCTGCAACCAGCAGTCAGTCAATGAAGGGATACATGCCTGGAGTCTTATTGTTAGGCCCATGTACTTTTGGGTCAACATTAATTCTCTCGAGTCAGATTTTTAGTAGATTTTGATAAAAATCGATGAAATGTGTAGTAAAAAAGTTGATAAAAGATGTGAATTTTAAAAAATATTTATCACTCGTCATCTATTTTTATCAAAATATGATTTTTATCAAAAGCAAACACGAACACAATGTGACGTAACATTCATCAAGTGGATTGAACGCCATTATTTCATATACTAGTAAAAAATGCCATCTATATCCGGACTGAGCATATCCAAGAAAGAAACAAGTGGTTGCCTTGGGAAAAATTTAGTAAGTATAAAAAAACATTTAGCCTCTGTTTGTTTGACATTAATTTCAAAAAAGCAGTTTTTCTACTTTTTTTTAAAAAAAGTGGGCTCCACCATCACACAATATGGTAAAAAAAGACGGCTTCAACGGTCACAATTTTTTTAAGAATTGGAAACAAACATAGCCTTGATGAAATCGGTCAAAAACATGAACTTATGCACATTTAGTAATTGAGGTGATCATTATCAATTCAAATTTTAAACAAAATCTACAAAGTCAACAGAACTATCAATTTCCACTTCAACAACCTCAACATCGTCCTCCACAGCCTGAACCGCATCAAATGTTAAATCGGGACTAAGGTTCTGATAACCGATTTGCTGAAGCCGCTACAAATTTTAGTGACAAGAAAAAAAAAAAAATTTAATGACCAACTTGAAATTTTGCACAAAATGTATCGACTATTGGTGGAAACATGTCACGCAAAAGTGGGCCCATCAGTACGGACTAATAATTCAGCACAAAGTAAAATGGTCCCATTTCCATTTGATTTGACAACAGAAAATTCAAAAGCAAATTGTCACTCACTTTGGTTCAGTTTAGTAGGCCAAAGCAGACCTCTCTCGAACCCCACCCCCACCCTATCCACCTCTTTCTGTGAAGCACAATTCAAATGTAGAAAATTAGAATTCTTCAGTGGTCGCATGGTAATTAAGAAATTCGTTTATGTGGAGTTTTAGAAAATGATTATGATCTGAAAGGCAAGTTGATTGTATAATTTAACTTCATTTCTTGAGAAAAGGGGTTTCCCCCGAGATGAGCAAAGATAAAGAGAAGCCACCAGAGCCTCTTGATTTCTTCATTTGGACTGTTGAGGTAATTAATTAATTAAATTTCTTCAATTTTCCTCAAATAAATGGTATATTTTGGTTAATTGACTTTTACTGCTATTTGGTCTGTAAAGAAAAATTGAAGGTAAACAGAAACAATTAAATTGTGAAAATACATGAGGTACTCAACTTTTTCACAGAGAATTTAAATTGCTATGACTTGTACTTCTATTGGATGTGGAAATTGTCTTTTATAGTATATTATGGAATATGACTACCAAACTGTGCATCTATTCTCATTAATTTTGACAGCTGTTTGTAGCCCTAGTGTAGATTATGCGCCAGTTTTTGAAATTCAGGTGTTATCCAGGGAGTGGATGTAACTCCCATTATTGTTTGGAGTAATATGTTGCAATGGACAGGTATTTTATGAAATTTTTATTTCTTTCCCGGAATTTTCCTTTTTTCGTTGAAGGAATGCCTGTTCAACCGGGCAATTTGTGTAGAATCTCCAGTCCGCTTATGTTTGGCTCATTTTTATAAACTGTTTATAAACACTCCAAAATATGCTTGGCGAAAGTTTGACTTACTCCTTGTTCGCTGAATTTGCAAATGCATGAATTGCAACAAGTAATATAATGATAAGTGAAATATAAATCCAACAGGGACCATGCTATTAAGTAACGAAATTAAGAATTCTAGCTTTATTTCTGTAATCTACGTCGTGCCTGGGACAATCTGGATTTTTAAATTTCATCTGATGAATAAAAATGTTAGGACTCGCGATTTCACCTTATCTCCTTTAATCTCGCTTTTCAAGTTCAATTTCAAAGTTTGTATTCAGTTGAATTCACTAATTTAATTAAATTGTATTTCTTGAGTTTAATTCAATCCTATTTAGTTAAGTCAACTCATTATATCTCTATGTAAATCTGAATAAGTATTAACTAAATGCATTAAATCACCTAAGAATTCAATTAAGGATCGCAATAATAGTAAAATTGTATGTTTACCTTCTACCAAATTATTGAATTTTACTACATGGTACTCACTTCTCGGCTCGTTACCATTCATAGCTTGATGAATTATTGATCAAGTAATTCACGCATAAGAAAATAAGTAAAATCATACATAGATCAATTAATGATGTAAAACTTGCATCAGGCAGTGATATGTGATTGACGTGGTTTTTGGAACATACCAAAATTGGTGTTTTGATCTATATCATTGATCTAGTAGATGTGTTCTTTTCAGGTGGAATCCATATTTTGGCCTCTATAATGCATATGAATCTTGTAGGTTTAACCTTAGGAAATGCCTTTTCTTTTGATAGTCATGACAATTTCTCATGGTGTTAATGGCAATGGTCAAAAGCCTTTAGTGAATTAGTAACGACTGTTGAGATGGATGATGTTTGCTGAGTCACTCTGGTTATAGAAGTAATTTTGTCACTGTTTATCTACTGTCATAATAAATTTTTTTAGTGTGCTATGTCATCGTTTTATGAGATTAGCCATTGCAGTGGTTGCTGTTGTGGGCCAACCAGTACCAAATTACCTCTTTCCATTCTTTGTTTTTCCCTTACTGTAATAGTGTACTTTGGACATGGCCACAGGGATTTGAGGGTAGAGGGCTTGGCAGAAAGAATGAAAGACATGCCCCTTAGGCACCCACCAACTATTAGGAGAATCCCCAAGAATAGGGAATACTAATTGTAGAATCATTTGAATTCACGAGTGTTGAGTGGTGATAAATGAGTGAAAGCATCTCTACTCAATCTAGGTTCTATCGCACTCTATAAAGCAGGTCTCGGTTGTTTATGCAGTGTATTTGAAGCTCAAGGAAAAGGCAAAGTTAAGGAAGGGGTAAACTTCGAGATTTGAATAATCTCCAAGTGTAGTTAATAAATATTTAGGTGTTATCATTAGTCTTTTTCTTTTGATATACCATGGAATTCTGATGGTGTTTTTTAAGGAGTAAAGGCTTAATTCTTTGAGTTTCTTAAGGGCGTCTAGGTTTTAGTTGGACTGTGGGAAATTTGTTGGAGCTGTGCAGTATACAACTATTTGAAGTTTATAAATGCCTGAGTTCTTGCCCGGTATAATAAAGTATTCAATTTTCTTGATCTTTCGAAGCCTAAAGGTGCTTTTGATTGCGAGCATGAAATTTACATGGAAAGAAAATAAAGTCTTGGCAATTCAATTGTCTATAACTTATTTGTATGAGAATTATTAATTAAATATAAAAAAAAAATTATGATTTATGTTTGATTGGGCTATCTGTCAAAGAAAATAAATTATAGGCATTTCAATTGCCAAAAACTTATTTGTATGAAAATTATTAATTAAATGTGTTTGATTGATTTAGTTTTTAACCTAAAAAATATTATACTTGTCCATTTTTTTATTGGTGGATAGATGAGAAAGATGAGATAGATGAGATTATGAGAAAGATTCACGGGGAAAGAGACTGAATTATCTGGAAAATAAAAATCACTCTTCCTTAAAAAAATGTTTTCCTTGATTTTGAAGAAAATATGGTCACATGACCAAAAGTTGAAAAATATTTTCCATAAAAAAAAATGTCAATCAAGCACCCCAAAAGTAGGAATTTGGGTGGAAAATGATATTTTTCATGGAAAATAAAGACAATCAAACACACTCTAATTGATTCTATTGAAGGCAGACTGATCTCTTTGATGCCTAGCTTTTCTTCTTCTTTTTCTTTTTCTTATACTTCTCTTTTCTTTATTTACCATCCAGCAAGTAAATCCCCTTCCCATCCCTTCAAAATAAATATTATTTGGTGCCTAACAAACCTAATCCTTCTTACAATCAGAGACTCAAACATGAGAAATTTCATCAATCTCAAAAGTGTATAACAGTCCCATTTGCATCTTAAATAGTGGATGATTGACTAGAATACTCGCACAAAATCCTTCGATAACACGGATTTCTTTTTGTTTTTATCATGCTCCAAACTGTAACTGATTTCTTGCCCATCTCAAATCCCTTTGAAACTAATAACTGTACAAAAAAAAAAAAAGATCTGCTTTTGATTTTCTTTAGGTGTTCATAATCGACTTTGTTGCTAAAAATTATTGAGACTGCCATAGTTGTTCCCCTCGGTGTAGTACTGTCTGAAGTCTTTTCTAGGAAACATACCAGCAATTTGATTTTCATTATTTTAATTTTTTTTCCTGATAAATAAGACGGAGGGATGAAAAAGCTGAACCGCTAACGCACTTAAAACATCACTTTTAAAAACTGATGTCAAAAGCATGCATGGGCCTCTATATTATTGGAGGGAACCTAAGGAGATGAAATAGGAAACTTTAGTTGAAAATGGAATTTTCTAAATTACCAACTTTTTGATTTTTTTTTTCCCTAGGATGTTGGCTTGTGGCTGGAAGAGATCAATCTTGGTGGCTATTGCCAAATTTTCAAAGAAAATGGGATTAATGGGGAGTATTTAGAAGGGATGTCCATGTTTACAACTGAGCAGATATTGCGGTTCATAAGGAAGTGCCACATGAAATGGGGGGATTTCATAACCTTGTGCAAGGAGCTTAGGCGAATAAAAGGTCTCTCTCTCTCTCTCTCTCTCATTGACATTCTGATTTTGTACAGTCACTTGTTTAAATGGGCTCTGACATGAACAATTCTACAGTTTAACCTGGATTCTTTTATTTGAATTCTTTCTTACAATTAAAGAAAAAACAAGAAGTAGAACTTTTGCCATCTTCTCCTAGTTCCGCCACTTGCAGCAGCTGCCACCACCATTAGTAGATTGCCGACCCCAGCATCACCAACCTCCGCCAAAATACTACCCACTTATTATCCATATATTCCGTAGGAAACCCAGCTTATAAGTATTTGAAAGCACCTCCAAACAAGCACTTAATCAGATTTGATATTTGGCAGTTGGGGTTTCGAGGGAGTAGACATTGGTGCTGGTCGACTTAGATTAGCCTTTCCCAACTCTGGAACACAGCTCTAAAGATGGATATCAATTCTTATTTTTATCTCACATTTTCCTTTTTTTCTGAAGAAATACATTTTTGTTGTTTTTTGGTTTTTTAGACAATAATTGAGTGGTGGTTTGGGAATTTTATGGGGAAAGTGATCCATTTTCGGAGTATATATTTCAACGTACTATTTTTTGAACTTTATAACAAAAAAGAAAAAAGAAAAAAGAAGTTAATGAACCTGGTTGTAGGGCTTGTTTATTTATAGCTTAAAATCAGAAACAGTAATCTGATACCTATTTATAATAATTCTTAAGCTCAAGGGTAAATCTACAGCTTAATTTGAGAAAAAGATGTTACTGACACGTGGGCCTGTTCCTTCCATCCATCCTGCCTAACACCTTAATCTTTTAGGATTTTGATCTCTCTGTTGCTCTTCTTTCATGAGATCTGTTATGAATGTATTATGATTATCAGTATTATAATTACTAATTAGTATTAACAGCATTGCAAACATATATTTGTCTGTTTTCATCATTTTCATTCATTTCTTGGGTCTAACAGTAGAACAAAGTTTAGATTTCTTTATTTCAGCGTGGATTTCATCTGCTACAATTGATCTAGGGAAAATTTCACTGGAGGTCCCCAACCTATGTAATTGTAATGGGTTGGTCCCGATCTAAGTTCTTTGGCAAGAGTCATAGTCATTCTTTCAAGTTTGTAATGTATTCCAAGTTAGTTCTCAGTGAACCCAAACACTTTAAAAGGCACATGTATCTTTTTGAGGGTTACAATAGGTAAACATTTAATGTCAATAAAAACGTAAAGAAAAAATAGGAGAAAAAGGAAAAGAAAAATAACTGAACTGTCATCATCTTCGTTTCTGCCGACCCCCTCCAGCCAATGCGCCACACCCCGCCACTCTGTTTCCCCTCCCAAAACTGACTTCAAACTGGCAGGGCTTAAAGCCTTCATCATTCAAAATGTACAATATCCTATTCTCCTTAATTGGAGCTTCTTTTTGGCCACTATATTGGTGCTTTAAAAGAAGCATAAGCATGAACAAACATGCTTTTACATTTTTTATGGGTTTGAAAACTTTTTAGGTTGCTCCTAATCCATTAAACCTTGGAAGGGGAATGATGTGGGGGGCAGTGGGGGTTGGGCTCGGGAGGGGTTGGTGGAATAGGTTGACGGTGATAGGGAGGGGGTTGGGAAATGGTGTGAAGTGGGTACTTTCTTTCCATCATTCGGTTTTCTTATTTATTTTTATTTCAATTGAGTGTTTGCCTATATTACCCTTTAAAAAATTTGCCTTTTTCATTGTCAACTGAATGGAAAACAGTCAATAGAAAATTAATTTGCTATAAACTTGAAATGATGTGGATGACTCTTGTCAACAACTTGGATTGGAGACTACAACTTGCATAGTTTTGGGGACCTCGGCTCCAGTGCAATTCTTCCAGTGATTTTGGCAGCCTTTTTTTATTCTTCTTTCTGATCTGAAATTGAGAATCTTTATTGTTTCTGAACTTGGTAATAGTGGCTTGCTTGAAAGGGGAGCAAAAGGTTCGCCGGCCATGGTGGGCCCCATCTTGTCTTTCAATAGTATTCGTCAAATCTGAAAAACGTAGCAGGCAGTCCCGGGTTGTTTCATTGAAGCTGGAACCTTGATATAGATACCCAAAGGGAAGTACCTTTTCCTCTGGGGTAAGGAAAAGATCATGTTCAGGCTTGTATGTATGTACCATAATTTTTCATTTACTTTTGTGGAAAAAAGAAAGAAGGAACAAACACATGTTTACATTTTGTCTTGGGTTTTGCCAACAATGTTTGGTTCTTCTTTGGAGAACCATCTATTTCTGTCGGAACCCTTACCAGATGATGTAATTTGCTTCTTTTGCTTGGAATTTGATTTGGAAGAAAAAACTGGAACGAACGAACTGTGCAAGTGATTATGTGCATTTATGTTGTTCATAATATCACTTAAACATGTACCTTAAAATAAATTCTATGAGCTCCTTTGCGTAAATGTCTTTTCCCTCCCTCGGTGACAATTTTCTGGCAAGGAGAAGGGACTTGTTGGTTATAATAATTGATAAGTCATGTCAGGCTCAAGCATGCAAAGGAGAAGTCAAAGACAAGGAATACGAATTTGTGATTTTGATGGTACCTACTGCTTGTGTCAAGAGCCGGTTAAATTTTGTTCCTACTTATACTTCAATTCTATTTTGAGCAACCTGCTTCAGCAAACTATGTATATGCAGCTCTGATGAATGTCTTTCTTGTTAAAACAATTCAAAGGAAAAAAAAAAAAAAAGAGGAGGCTAGAGTTTCATTAATTATGCATAATGAAATTGAATACAAAATGATGATTTAACATAAATATAAAG
>CAIGRH010074127.1:0-10331 GCA_903798295.1 Fraxinus nigra
TCAGAGAACTTTCACAAGTTATGTGCTGCATCTCTAACATCCCTCGTGATGTTGTAGGTTGAAGCTGAAGAACAACCAGAAATTTCTGAGGCATATTCTGTCTCTGCTGTGCCTTATTTCGTGTTCTTGAAGGTACTACACTACATGTATAGAGGTGTTATAATCAATTGCCTTGTCTTCTGAAAGAATTTTCCAGTTATATAAGATAGTTTTAGACTTTTTTTCATCCTCTCTAACTATTAGTCTATTAAAGGGCAACGGAATAAGTAGGCGAATACCTATAAACACATTGTATTGAACTCATAATTATGTGGATACTTTTTATGAATGTCAACTAAATATCGTAAGTAAATTGTTTATGGTTGTTCTATCATTTGACAACCAAAGTCATTCTTGGATATATGATCACCTTGATATCTATCTTTATCATTGCCGTTCGCCATGACAGAACAAAATTTAAGTGACTGAATTTCTTGAGATATTTTCTGAGAAATGCAACCTTGAAATCCTTAAAAGGTGCCAATCAGCATGCTACAGTATTAAATCTGTACGCATAAATTTCAGGGATTTATCTTTAATCTGCACTATCTTTTCCTAAAGACCAAGATCAACCACTAGGTCAACGTTGTGATTCTCGAGTAAAATGTACGCACTCATTCAATTGATACTATATCTTTGCTACAAATTGCCCAAAAGGCTCCATTGATGCCTCTTGATTCGTTCCTTCAAACACCCTCAGTCCTGATTCCCCTTCATTAAAAGATTTGCATATGTTAGACCACTGCAGTTTAGCACCAATTTCTTCAGTTTGGTATCATTCTTATTATTACTTTGGATTAAATGGGTGCGTAGCGTTGTTTTATACTATCCGTTGCCTCTTTTTTTGTGTGCATGTGCGTGGTTTCTATTTTTCCCCCTTTGGTGGTTGCCAGCGCCATATATCTTTTTATATGGCATAGTTGGTAAGTATGCTTCTAGGTAGCATCCCTTTGAGCCTCAACTGGTTTGCCTCTTGAGTTAAATATCTTTGAGCTTGGTTGTGGCATATACATACAAACATATTTACGTATGTACATACAGTTGTATATCTTCTCTCCCTATAACCTTCGATAAAGGGATATAGAGAAATTGATTTCTGTTGGTCATCTAAAACTTTGATTCTATTAGGATGGCAAGGTAGTTGATACACTGGAAGGTGCTGACCCGTCTAGTTTGGCAAACAAGGTTGCCAAAGTTGCTGGGTCAATCAGTCCTGGCGAAACTGCTGATCCTGCTAGCCTCAGGATGGCCGCAGGTCCTACTATTCTTGAAACAGTTCAGGAGTTTGCTAAAGAAAATGGTTCTGCTCGGGAAGAGACCCCATCACCTTCAGCTGTAGGTGACGGACTCAAAAAGAGACTTGAGCAGGTTGTTAATTCTCATGGTATCATGCTTTTCATGAAAGGGAGCCCTGAGTCCCCCAAATGTGGTTTCAGTCAAAAAGTAGTTGACATATTGAAGAAAGAGAAGGTTAAATTTGGAAGTTTTGATATATTGACAGACAATGATGTTCGTGAAGGATTGAAGAAATTTTCCAACTGGCCAACGTTCCCTCAGCTATACTGTAAGGGTGAACTGCTAGGTGGCTGTGACATTGCAATTGCTATGCACGAAAGTGGCGAGCTAAGAGATCTTTTCAAGGATCATGGAATTGAAATATCCAATCCCAGTGAGATAAAAGTCACTGAACCTGATGGTGGACAGGGAGGCATTACGGGTCCTTCAGGCTTGACTGCAGCTCTGACTTCTCGACTGCAAGGTCTGATAAATTCTAGTGAAGTCATGCTGTTTATGAAAGGAAAACCCGGTGAACCTCGATGTGGTTTTAGCCGCAAGGTTGTCGACATTCTTACAAAGGAGAAAGTCAAGTTTGGGAGTTTCGACATTCTTAGTGATGATGAGGTTCGTCAAGGCCTTAAAGTTTATTCAAACTGGTCGAGTTATCCTCAGCTATACATAAAGGGTGAACTCATTGGTGGATCAGACATCGTGTTGGAGATGCAAAAGAGTGGAGAACTTAAGACGGTTCTATCCGAGAAAGGGATCCAGTCTGGTGAAACCCTCGAAGATCGCCTTAAACATTTGGTAAATTCATCAGCCATAATGCTTTTCATGAAGGGTACACGAGATGCTCCGAGATGTGGGTTCAGCTCCAAAGTAGTAAATGCCCTGAAGGAGGAGGGACTCGAGTTCGGTTCTTTCGATATTCTAACCGACGAGGTGGTAAGGCAAGGATTAAAGACATACTCAAACTGGCCTACCTTTCCACAGCTATATTATAAAGGAGAGTTGGTAGGAGGTTGTGATATTGTGATGGAACTGCACAACAATGGCGAGCTCAAGGCTACCTTATCCGAATAGAGATACGCGTCTGAATGGAACGGATTTTGGCTTCATTAATGCTTCGCTTATCGTTCCTTTCGCCGGCCCTCGTCTTTGCAATAGCTTATTAAAATTCCCAAGACAGCCTGTTTGATTTCTTTTTATGAACATTTTTTTTCCCTTTTCTTGCATTTATTTATATATTTATGACATGTTGCAAAGTGTTTCTGCAGTTGGTTACTGTAATGGTCACTGATATTAGTTATGGCGATTCTCTTGGGCTGTTGAACTATTTATACCTTTGTTCAATGCCTTGGTGAATTTGAAACAGTTTTTTGAGAGCAAGTGGTCAAGATTGGGCACCAAGTTATATTTTGGGTAGATTGAGCGTGCTTCTTGGGTTTTTGGTTAAAATCAGGTTCCCCTTAAATATCTTCAGGGAGCAAGATAAATTTGTTTTGGGCTTTTTGCACCTTCTGTTTGTCTGAGCTTTAAGGCCTGGCGAGCTCCGGGCATGGACAACAGAGCCATATATGGAAGGGTTAATTAGACCCACTACTCTCCGAAAATAACAAAATAGAGTAATACACCTAAAACTAATTAAAACCTATACTACCGTAATTAATACGTTCAAAACCCCTCTAACCCCAAAACCTGTAAATTCCCCAAATCGGAACCCATAAATCCTAAAACTCCTACTACTAGCTCTTCGTTTTGCTTTCCTAACGCATTATTCTTGTCTCCCTTGCTATCTCGTTTGTCTCTGTTTGAGATTTCAACACGACATTAACGAAAGTCATGTAAAATTTGATCTTTCTAAAAGGATGTATGATGCGCAGAGCATGTGAAGTTTGGGTTTCTGTTGGCTTTCATTGTAACCATGCTGCCATGGAGCATCCTCGTGTATGGTGATCTAATGAAGGTAGTAAATCAAATGGAATCGACTCAGGACTCACTCGCCATTGCATTGGTGAATGAACCGTCAATTTACGCACATGAGCCATAATATATCATATCTTCTTTCTCAATTTTTGGGTCGATTTGTTGTTCAGCAAGGTGCGAGGTGAAGAGCATAGTGCAATCCCTCGCTTCAAATGCTCTTCTGGCTGTCTCAGATAGTTATTGGGCTGGGGATTACCCATACTTTATTCATATATTTCTTCAGAGTGAAGTTATTGAATTAAGAAAATTACTCTGTATTTCTTGTTTGAGTTGTGCTTCTTGTTTGAGCATACAAATGTAATATGAAGTAATCAATGAATTCATACTGATAAATGAAGATTTGCTCCCAAAACACCATTTTCGGTAGCTTAATATGAGTTGCCGATTGATGAATTCAACGTGTTTGCAAAAATGAGAATGTGAAAAGTGATATTTTGTCATTTTTTCTGAAAAAGTCGTAACTTTTGAGCGTTTTGTCGCTTTTTTTTTTTTAATTTGTCACTTTTTTAAAAAATTTCGTCACTTTTTTGAGTTTGTCATTTTTTTTGAATTCACTTTTTGAGTCACTTTTTTTATTATCCGTCACTTTTTTAATATGTATAACTTTTAATTTGTGCTACTTTTTTGAATTTGTCACTTTTTTGAATTTTGTCATTTTTTTTAGTGTTTATCACTTTTTTCAATCATCTTCTTGATTTCTATCACTTTTTTTTAGTGTTTGTCACCTTTTTTGAGTTTGTATCACTTTTTGAGAGAGTCACTTTTTTTTTTTTAGTTTTGTCATTTTTTTTGAATTTGTGTCACTTTTTCATTTTACACAATATTTTTTACTTCCTAAAAATCTTTCATATGATTTTTCAAAACATTCCTGATTTTAAAAGTATTTTTGTAAGTACCCCTATAGAGAAAGCTTTGTTGCTCTCTGCCTCTTCGGTAGCCTGTCCGGCCCAGCAGCTTGCGGGTTGTGTCCTGCCAGTCTCGTCCTACTACATACAGGTTGGCGGTGCCGTGCTTGTGGGTTTGTCCGGCCAGTCTCGTCTGTAGAAATACGAGACTGGCCTAGCATATTTTTATTTCCTATATAGTGTAGTTTGTCTAGTTCCACCCCAACGGACGCAATGTCAACTAATTTTAACACATATAACTTTCGGTGCCTTGTCCCCTATTATTTCACATTAGGACAATGCTACATGTACTCTTTTTTCACATAATATTTTAGCTACACTCACAATAGGGTGTGGGGATTACACATTTGAGAGTTTTTTATTTACATGGGTCCCGCGCTCGTGTGAAAAGGTGTAACATTTTCGGTACACCATTTTTGGTACAAATAAAATTATCCTTGACATTATAACGAGAGAAATAATAGTTTTTTTAAGAATGTGTTGTTGATAAAAAGAGGGAAAAATAAATTATAGTTTAATGAAAAATAATGACGGTCAAACGGGGCTCAATATGTGTAAGCTTCCATGACTGGACCTAGAAGTTCAATCGAATACAAAAGTCAGTCAATTTGAATAACTGAACAACAGCTACATGCATATCCCTTTCGTTTTGACTAATATCAAATTTTTAGATTGTACTGTTTGAGTTAAACTTGAATCGGTCGCCCAGGCACCTGTCAAACTCAACCAACGGAGAACTTTGATCAGTAAATCCGAGTGATTTAGGATTCGTTTGTAGAATTTTTGCTTCTAATTTTACTTTTTGTTAAGGAGCTTTTTTAAGAAATTATATTTTGCTTTATATTTTAATTAAATATAACACTTTTAAAAATTATTCAAATAAATTTAAAAACAGCTTTTTAAAACAATTTTTTTTCTCAAATTCATTTATAATTACATTCTCACAATAAAATATTTTGCATGTAAATTCAATTTTTTTCTTCTATATTTTAAATACGCATCATCCAATAAATTGCTATTTCAAAACCCATTTTTCCAAAAAAATAATAACTCTTTAATGGTTGTCAAACGGGGCTAACTTCCAAAAGCTAAGAATAGAAATAAAAAATTGAAGTCAAATTCTCTGATGAAACGTATGTTGAACAAAGATAGCCAACATGGAAAATGAGGCACGACAATTGACTAGAATTTTAGGGGTAAAATATTGTTCGGTATGAATTTCGATCGTTGTAGTGTTGAACAAAAGATGAAGAAAGTGTCTATTTTCAATTATTCAAAAAGTAGACGTACAAACATATATCACTTTCGACTAGCTTAATTTTTATCTCTCGAAGATTTTTTTCCGTTTCTCACAACTTATTTAATAAGGTAATGTGTACAATATTATTTGTTCGCGTCGTATTGAACAAATTATCGATAGTGTAATTCAACATTAACAAAGCCTCCTAACTTTATTTTGGTAGCCATGATTTCTCATGCATTCCCACAATTTCATTTCAATTGTCTTGAAATGAGCTATTTGCATTTGCAGCTCCATTTTCTGCCTTCTTAGGTTCTTATTCTCCTCCATTAGCATCATCAATAATCGATTATTTTCTTCTTCCATGGCTATACATTTGTGTTCTTCAGAGGCTTTTAGGTATGCTGGAAATGCACTAGTCTCGCACTTTTTCCTCGTGATTTCTGCGAGCAGATGTTTGTACCCTCTCCGGAAGTTCACGTGCTGAAATTCCCATCGTTTTGACGCGGTTTTCTTGAATCCCTATTTCAAACATTCTGTTAGAAAAACTAACGAATTTTAACTCGGTAACAATCCTTGAGAAGACTTGGTCATTGGTTTACGACGTAATGAGTTAATGAATTCAAGAACTGAGCCTTCATCGTCTTTCTTAATCATACATTAATTAAGCCAAACTCATCTAGTTTCCAAGGCTGCGGGTAGATAATTTTGACTCTCATGATTTGCTGAATTTCAGTTTTGTACTTCCATTAAATGGTTTGAATTTTATGAGTCTCTGGTAAAAGTATTCATCATCATGTCGTCCATGGTAACAACGAAAGGAAAAGGATAGAAAAAAGGAAAATCTTGCATTACAATAGAAGTCGAAGTGATTTGAATTATTCATGAATCAAAGTTAATTATATTTATGAAAAAAAAAGATATAAATGTACTTGAGTGAAATGTTTCATGGGACTCAACCCATTGCCTTGATTGTACAAGAAATATGTGTACTAGCAAGAGTAACTAACTAGGGTTTCGGTCTAAGTTTATCTAACAAAATTTTAGCTTCTTTTTCTTTCATGATTTGGTTATGAAGTCAGAATCGATTACAAGAACCAAACAACAATTTCATTGTTTTTAACAAAATTTTCGGACAAAAAGAGAAGAGAGAGAAGGAAAAGGAGGACTAACATAAGTATTTAGCTGTCGAATGAAGCTTGAAAAGTTATTGTGCTTGAAATATTTTGGCAACATGAACTCAGAAAACTCTGCAGGAGACCATACAATAAAACCGTTGCCTTGAGAATTCCATGAAACAATCTTTTGTCTTTCATTCTCAGAGGCTTCTTTGCCGCCTCCTTTTTCTTCCTCCGCCTCCAAAAGATCGTAAGTTTTCGACAGAAATGGTGGTGGACACTTGTTCCTCGTCGACTGGCTAATTTTCCGACTGGTCTCCACCTGTGCAGGTGCATGTGGGACCGGACTAGCCATGCTTGATAAACAATTCTAGGACACCAAAAGAAATGCTCTATATCCTTAATTTTTCAATCCTTCACTTTTTAAAGGGGTCTAGCATGCGTGTGCAACCTTTGACTATATGTCTGAACAAGATGAAGTTCAGGCAACGAGATCCTACGATCAAGTTTATCTGTTTATGTCATGAGGTTAATGAAGCCAAAAAATGCAATTAGGGACGTACGTACGCCCACGAGTTCGTTCAAAAGATCTAGGATTCTGAATGTTAATTACATTTTTATCTTTTTCTTTAAGGCTGGACAAAATTTTCGAATCAGACCGAATCGAACGGTTCTTTATAAATTAAATACCCAAATGGGAATCTGAATCGAGAACCAATGGGTTTGGATCGGTTCTCGGTTCTAGCTCAAGAACCGAAGAATCGAATAAAAACCGAATCTAAATAATTTTTTTTGTTTTTTATATTGAATTAATTAAATTTTTTTAATTTTTTTCTAAACAAATTAGCAAATTAATTAAACAAATCAGCCAAGTCCAATGTTTTAATATTAGTATCTAGTTTTTAATATTTGTATACATTGAATTAATCTTATTAGACATCATGTTATTTATATGGTTTTAAATTGGGTTACGTTAATTTATAAAAGTTACGAATGAACATGTCATTAGTGTATTTATGTTGTGTTACTGTAAATGTTAAAAAATTTAATTATGGTACGAAATCGAACCCGAACGGTTCCATATTTATAACCGACCCATGTCTAACCCTACCTTTCTTTTCTATTTGTTTATTTGAAAATAGTGTAAATTCATCATTTTACAACACTTTAACAGATACATTGGACGATAAAAACGTTTCGCGCCAAAAAAAAAAAAAGATGAATCTGATGAGCCAAATATCAGAATTGAAATGATAGAAAGAGTGAAATGAAAGCAAACAATAGATGTATTGCGTCAATTACCTTTTATTTGGTAATCAATATGATATTAAGATTGGAAAAATATTATTACTAAAGAACAAAAAGGAAAAACTACAAATTCAATACTAGGATGTAATATTATTATTATTGATTGCCCTGAAATCCTCAATATAAACCATCCACAACCATGCGTTTCCACCACAGCAATGCTTTAAAAAAAAATAATAATAAAGGATAATGAAAAACTAAAGATTTAATATTGGGATGATATGAAGGAAAAAATTGCTCAAAAAAATTGACATCATTTCCACCACTAATACAGAGCCTGAAGCTTCACAACAATGCTGTTTCCCTGGGGCTTTTGCTCACATAACATCCCGCTTATATGGTGAGAAAACGGACGAAGGTGCAATGCTGTCTCAGGCAGCATTGACAACTAGTTTCAAATAACTATATCAGATATCAGTTCTGGAAAAATGGAGGGAAAGAAATAAGGGAAAATAGAGAAGAAAATAAATCGAAAATACAGCCTGCCCCGTCCTCTACACCCTGGGGGCATGGGCTGTGGAGGAGCTGTAAAAACGTCAGTCAGAAAGAGCCAACACTATGAGCACAGGTCAAGATTAAGCCATGACGAGTATCTTTTCTGGCTTTTCATTCTTCTCTGTCTTCAAAGATGGCATCTTATCTTTCTTCTCCATCTTCGAAGATGGCGTTTCTGTTTTTTCAATCCCTAATATATCTGTTATCCTCAATTTGGTCAATTCCTGAAACAGGGAGAAGAGGGGAATCAATTTTAAGGTTTTAATCAGAGAATAGCCTATCTATTTTTTATTATTATTATTTTTTTTTTTTGGGACATATAGAAGAAAGAGCAGGAATATGCACAAGAAGAAACGGATGAAAACAATATTAATGCAGTAAAATTCTAATTGATAAAAATTTCAATTACCTGTCGATGCCCTTTTGTTCTTCTATAATTCTTCCTTCTCTTTTTCTTGAATATGATCACTTTTGCATCTAATGCCTGCAAGAGAAAAGAAATGTAAGAAAATAGAATTGCATGATGGTGAGATGAACAGATGGAAGAGAAAATCGTTACAATCAGAGCTTGGGAAGGGAAGCTTCATTAAATCCTAATCTGCCCTTATGCACTTTTGGTTTAAAATAGTTTCAATTGGAAAATCTTGACACTAGGTATCACAACAAAAATCATCAATAGAATATCAGGATAGCACCCATCTAGATAATGAAATCAATCAAAGGCCAAACTGATTTTGTCTCCCACAAGAGAAAAATGACTGGGTAAATTTAGCAAATCAGAAAGAAAGCAAGATGTCCTAACCGCAAGTCAATTCTTTACAAGAAATGATGCCCTATCAAAGAAGCAAGCAAGTAGCTCCTAATACATATCTTTTGCACAAGGGTTAAAGATGGTCATAGAGTTTTCTTTTGTGTGGGACTTCCTTGTGGGCCATGTCAGGGCACGGGAAGGGGAATAAATTGTAAGACTGTAATCAACAAGCAATTAATTCCAACCTATAGTTGAAGCATAGTTAAATTTCATAATCATATATATTATTGACATATTTAAAAAAAATTAAGTTTTAACTTTGACGTCCCTCCTCAAAATAGAAGCGTTACCTCACACAGACCTTCATCCAGTCCTTGGATCACAAATTTGTTTGTTCAACTTTAAGTTCATTATCACTCAGGTACAAACAAATCATATTGTTCTCTCCATCTAACAATTTTAACAAACCAATATCATTTAAGAAAATAAAAAGATGAGATTCACAAAGCTTGTAATTGCCATAGTTTTCACTGCATAGCTCACCTAATTCCACAATCACATTTTCCTCAGAATAAATACTTGGAGATATGAGTTTTCATTGTTAGTAAATTCTATCAGAGGATAATAAAATAATTGATAAATCTAGATTGACACGATTTTTTAGTATCTTGGTTTTATGTATCTAGGCATTTATATATGAAGAGTAGTCAGATCTCTTACAAGCTGAAGATGAATTAAGTATTCTATCTAGAAGTATCTTACATGCTCCTCAACAACAGCATGAACAGCTGCATCAGGCAAAATTGGTCGACCAATGATTGTTTGAGTTTTTGATCCCAGCATAAGAACCTTATTGAGGATCAACTGCAATAGAATGGTCAATGACTACATCAGATGACATTCCCAACAGAGCACTCCAACTTAATATAAATAGTTAACATCAACAAATAGATAATTAAACAAATTCAATTTGAAAAAATATTGGACATGTATAGTGCGTATAAGAATGTTAACTGCCAAACCAATTTTTACATTAGGAACGTGAACATATAAACATATACGAAAACATGAAGTTGGTTTCCAAAAAGAACATCATTGAGAGAGAGAATGAGGTATCCAGCTAGCCCCAAACAAAATATATGGCGATATGGCATTTTATTTACAAAAAACATTAATCTGAGACAAAGTTGAAATGAATGTGCAAATGTTTC
>CAIGRH010074132.1:0-15178 GCA_903798295.1 Fraxinus nigra
AAGTGTGCATCATCAACACACCATTCTGCAATTTCTCGACATGAGTGCAAGGAGTCTCAAGTCATTGCGCATGTCAACCTTCATGAGGCTGACAATAAGCTATTAGCCCTATGTTTGTCATCTCTAAATATTTCACCATAATTCTGTAAACTCATCAAATATTCTTAGATTGCTGCATGTAAAATTAAATCGTCCACATACAGGGAAAAAAATTAAGCTATCACAATTAATGTTCACATTTCAATAAAGAGCATGCTCATAAGGACATTTGATAAATCCATTAGCTTGAAGTAATTTATCCAGTCTTGAATTCTACGCCCTTGGAGCTTTCTTTAAATCATGCAATGCTCTCTTCAACTTCAAAACCTTGTCTTTGTGTCCTTTCAAAACATAACCAAAGAGTTGTAGTATGTATGCATCTTTCACAAGGTGAATCTTTCAACCATTTTGTATTGTCATGGAAATAATGAGTCTTACTATTTTGAAATGAGCTACAGGTATATACTTCATCATTATCAACACCATGCTTCTGACTATAGCCTTTAGCTACCAACCTTACCTCATAGCGTTCGATTTCACCATTTCCATTTTTTTTCTTGAAAATCCATTTGACTCCAATTAGTTTCTGACCATTTGGCAGTGTGGCTAACTCTCAAATATCATTCATCAAAATAGCTTCGATCTCTTTGTTCATGGATTTCATCCATTTGTTATCTCGAATGACATCATCGAAACCAATAACTACATGATCAACAAATAGATAGAACTAGTTAATTCCTCAAGATATTGAGATATCATATCATCATAAATTTCACGGAGACTTCTGAAATTTGGTAACATCTCAATTTAGTAAGATGAAGATGAACTTGGTGGTGGAGTTGAAGGTGATGTTAGTTGAGGCAAATCACATCACCTTGTTCTTCATCATAATCGAAAATGAAGAAATTGTCATTTTTTCTAGCTAATTTTGCAAATGTCGTTAATTGGGTTGTAGAGCTTGTAGCCTTCTCATCTTGAATGATAGCCAATAAAAATATATATCTCACTCTTATCATCTAGCTTGGTCCTTCTTGCTTTTTGAACATGAGAGAGCAATTCTGAACACTCGGAGATATAATATACTAGCTCAAATAAATTCCATGCTTTTTGAGTAGTTATATTTTGCATACTTTTGGTTGGGACGATCTTCACAAAACTTCTTGAATGAGTTGCCAATATATTCATCACCACAATCTAAGCGTAAGGCTTTGATCTCATGACCATTTTAATTTTCACCATCATTTTAAAATTCTTGAAATGCATCGGACTTTTCTTAACGAAAATAAACTCATATTTTGAGAGAAAAGTCATCAATAAACAACATGAAGTCTATACTTCTAAAATTGAATTAAAATTGAAAAACTAGCCGTTACTGTTGACTTTTATTAAACGAGTGGAACCCAATAACGACTATATTTTCAATTTTAATTGGATTTTAAGCCATACCGAACACACCTTTACTAAGATCTGTATGCACTAATTCTAGTACGCTTGATGCTTAAAAACTATCTTTTTCTGGAAAGCCTTTTAGAATTGCTTTCCACGGAGATACCCTTCACAAACTTGATTTGGATGATGAATATGTGACTGCCCGTTCACCATATTCTCTTTATCAGGAGGTATTGTCAAAATTTAGATGGCCAAGTCTCAAATTACATTGTCATGTTGAATCTTTAACACATACCTTCAAACAATACACTTGTCCTCTTTTAATATTCAACAAGAAAATTCGCTCTTTTCCTTTCTAACTCTGGCAGTCAACTACCCGCAGCAATCTTGTATCCTCATTTGTTGATTATTCATTAGGATGAGATATCATTTTGCCAAAAGTTGGCCCAAACTCAAAATATTTACCTTCATAGAAAGAGTATAAAAAACATTGGAAATGTATTGATGTTCTTCATTCTTCATTTGGATGAGAATTTTACCTTTACCCTTGACCTGCATCTTTGAATCATCTCAAAATGTAACATGGCTATTTAATTCTTCAAGTTCTATGAAGATAGATTGGTCTCCACATATATAATTATTTTCTCCGGTGTCTAATTGCCAAGAATTGTTGCCTCCTTCTTATATCTTGTACGCCATCGTTTTCAACATAGTTGGATTGTTCCTCCATGTTATTACTCTTGCACTTCCATGCAAAATGACTAAGTGACAATTGTAACATTCAATTTGAAATTTATCATATCTCCCACTATTATTTTTTTCTTCCTCCTCCTCTTTGATAACTATGTGTTCCTCACCTTCTTGAATTGTATGAGTGTTGATAACTTCCTTCATTATATGATGATTGTTGAAATTTTCTCTCTCCTATTTCAAGTCCCCTACCTCTTCGGTTCCTATTGTTCTTTTCTTCCTTGTCTATCAAAGAAAGACTTGTTTACAAGACTTGTTCTACCAATTCTTTATTCTTCTTCAACTTCTCCCCAGGAGCTTGAGTATAACCACGACTTCATCAGTAGTCATTTCTTCCAAGTTTTTTTTACTCTTCAATTGCCACCACAATAAAATTAAATTTTTTTCCTATAAAGATCAAGGAATTTTTTCTATCACTTAAACATCACTCACTTCTTTAACATACATTTTCATCTCATTGATAACCACCAATACTCACGAATAGTAATCTAAAATTGATTCAGATTCCTTCATGGATAGGGCTTTATATTCTCCTCTCAAAGATAGAAGACGAGTTTTTTTGACTTTGTTCGCACCTTTGTATGTATTTTCAAGAATCTCCCATGCTTGCTTTATAGTGGTAGTATTTGTCACTTTTGAAAAATCGTATTATTAAGAGCTTGATAAATTGTGCTAAGAGCCTTTTGATCCTTTTCTTAGCTGTTTGTGGTAAATATATTTGTGCTCGAGACAGGCCAAAACCTCTTTTCTTTTATACACTCTTATTATCTCCCTCTAATACAACGTTTTTTGAAAATTCGAAGATAGAACAACTTTTAGAAGCTGATAAGATAATATTTTAATAGAGCACTTGCTTTATTTCACAACGCTTGAAAAATGACTTGTTAAAAATTAGTACAGTCACTAGCGTTTTATAGGCTTCACAAAACATGAATTTAATCTAGTACATGTACTAGTCATTCAACTCAAGTTAATCTCCAAAATAATTCATGTTTTTTAAAGTACACGAATAAACTAGTGCATTTAATCTATGCATAAATAATCCCAGAAGACATGAATGAACTTGACTAAATAAATAAATGAATGAAGTAGACTAAAAAGAGGAGGCAGGTCTTCGAATATCCTTTCAAAGTCCAATTTTTAACACAAAGATACGCATTGTGTATGTAGTCGTACACAATTGCCTTTATCATTATTTAACTTCCCTATAGAGAAAGTTGTAGTTTATGTCTTCATCAATATTTATTTTTGCCCTATCGAAATTTTATTTCTTGACTCTTCCCACCACTAAAAGAAGCTCCAGGTACTTTGTGTGTAGTTTTATACATAAGTCACAGTATTCAAGGATAGCTTTTTGCTTTCTATCCGGAGTGTTTGAGATAAATTTAAAAACCGATTTAAAGTGTTCACTTTAATGCTTGATGTTGATTCATACACGTACACCTCTTTAAATCTCGAATATCATGACCGTTGCTAGTTTTTTTCTATAACAGACTATCATTGATGAAGAAAAGAGGGTGACATGTTGGCTATCTTGACAATAGCTAAAACCTTGTTTTTCTCATTTTGTTCAACATTATGTAGCAATCAAGAGAAACTATCTACAAAAAGAGGAAATTAGTACGAGAACAAAGGACATCTATGTTCCCTGATTTAACCCCCATGGAGGTATTAATGTGCTTTACGGTGTTAGGATTTGATGCGACCAAAAATGTACATGTTGATTTCCGAGTTTGATGACTGAGAATGAGCATGAACGAGATCTTCCAGTACCTGAAACGAAGGCGTCGATGTGTGTCCTTTTCGCTCCTCCGATGCTTAATTCAGAGAGAGAATTTGTGAAAAAGTATAAGCTAAAATTTATGTGAAAATGTACCTGGATAATGAATTGGAGTTCTCTATTTATAGAGGTAGGTAGTATATTCCCGGTAGGATTATGTTGTTGAAATCCCTAGGAGTTCTACAATGCTTAGAAGTTGGAACTTGATTAGTATTGTACCATTAATGTGACTGGATGAAGAAAAATCTCTGGTGGTAGAACCCTCTCAAGATAAGGTAGCATATTTACAGCAGGACTCAAACTCCTTAGAATTAGATAAGCCTTATCATAAAGGAGAGTCTTAATAGATTAAAGATTGCTATGCAGGAGGTTAAGTAGTAACCTCGAGGAAGTCCCAAGTTAATGGGAAAATGTTGTTTCTCGAGGGTATATCTCAAATTAGCCAGGTATCTCATAGGGATGTATTGCTCGGGACATACCGTTTTGGAATTATCAATGGTCCCCTGCATCCATATCAGAGGCTTGCGCTCGAGATTCTGGGGGTGAGATGCATATTCCATTGTCAGAAATGAGCAAGACTAGAGATATGTTGGTCAGAAACATGAACAGCCTTTGGAGATAAGCCTGAGCATCCTTTAGAGATAGGCAGGATCAAACTTTGAAATGGGACTGCTTAGTCTTTGTCTAAGAATGATCAACCTTGAAAATATGATTGTTTAACCTTTCAAATATAACTTATCAGCCTTTGAAATAGGTTCGATCGGCCTTTGAAATAGGACTGATTAGCCTTGAAAATATGATTGGTCAGTTTTTGATCAGGCATGATCAGCCTTTGAAATAGGACTGATCAAGCTTTGAAATAGGACTAATCAGGCTTTGATCAGGCATGATCAGCCTTTCAAATAGGACTCATCAATCTTTGATTGAGCACGATCAACCTTTCAAGTATGACTAATCATCCTTTGATTAGGCATGATCAACCTTTGAAATAGGACCGATCGACCTTTTATCAGACGTAAACAACCTTTAAAATAGGATTGATTAGTCTTTGAAATAGAACTGATTGATCTTTGATCAGGCATGATAAGCCTTTAAAATAGGACTGTTCATCCTTTGAAATAAGACTGATTAGCCTTTGAAATATGACTGATCAGGCATGATCAGCCTTTAAAATAGGATTGATCAGCCTTTCATTAGTCATGATTAACCTTGAAGACCAACGATTTAGATGAGGCTGAGGAGTTGGGAAAAAGTAGAGGAACTTTAGAGAAAATCACACGTAGCCTCGATATTCGAGTTAATGATTGTCCCATACAAATGATTGCCACGTGGTAGGGATTGGATGGTCATGATTGAGGGACCTTTGATCTTCTTCAAAATCCTATAAATACCTCCCTACCCCACTTCATTTGTCACTTTTATCCTTTACGAAATCTCCTCGGATAGCCTCAAGCTTTTTATTTGTTTAAGGCAAGACCTCGAAACTTTTAGATAATTTTATGTTTCCCTTTTCTTAAAGATGTCTACTGATAGTTCATCGGGGTTAGGTTCAACACCCGAGGATGCTGGTCATTTTATAATTCCCATGTATGTTTCCTTAGACAATAGGTCAGTTCTCACATATCCCAAGCTAAGAGGTCGATACAAAGAGCACGAGGTCATATCTATAGTGAGTGATTTTGGGAAAATACTTGTATGCAAATATTAGGACCCTCGGGCTCTCGGATAGTGTACTTAGCGCTCGGGAAGGAGAGTTAGTGGTTTTTAGGGAAACATTGAAGGAAGGGTTTAGATGGCCTCTTCATCCATTTTTCATAGAATTCTTAGTCGAGCACTATATGTGCCCTGGCCAGCTCGTCCCCAATGCATGGAGAATGATTATTTGTTATTTTAAAGCTTGTAGGTTTTTGTCCATATCTCCAAAGCTTGCCTTCTTAGGATGGTGTTCGAGCTTAAGTCCTTACCATGCTATAATTTTTTTTACTTATTTGTAACCAGAGGACGATTTAGAATCCCTAAGATGTCGATTTTCTGTAAGGTACGGAAGTAAAAATATTTCTTCATCAAACCTCAAGATCCTGATCACCTTTTGGTCCTCGGTGGTCCATCCCGAACATTGCTCTATTTAACGAGTGACAAGCTTATTTCGAGGTTTTAGAAGGGAATAGACAAAGTTTGGAGGATCTTGTGCATTTGTGTCATGATCTTGATGGAATTCTCAGAGATGATATCCTCTATCTAGTGAACACAAGAGGACTTGACTTTAGGGTTTAAATTCTTTTTCCATTACTTAATCATTTGATCTCGATCCGTCCTCGAGCTAACGCCTCTTTATTTTGCAAATGACATAACTTTTGATCCTTATGTACTGTGATTGGCAGCGATCCAGTAGTGCAAGGGCCCCTGGTCAGAATAAGGAGAAAAATAGACCTAGAGAATGTGCCCCCCAAGATCAGTAGAGGACCAAGTAAATCATCAAACCAACCTTCGCTAGTCCTAGTGATTGAGCCCGATACTAACACCCCGGCACCTATGGCAAGGACGGATGCTGTAGTAGTATACCTCTAGGATGAGGTTGCTAGGGAGTTCCCAAGGTGAGGAAGAAAGTTATACCCTTTGTCTGATCTTGTGGACAAATATCGAGAGTCTGAGCTCGGGGATGGTGTGAAGACACTTCAATCGTTGGCCATGAAGGTAAGTTTCTTAATTGTGTTCATGCACAAGGTTACACTTACCGATCTCTTAACGTTAAAAAATTGCTCGCGTTTGTAGATATTGAGCATTACTCGAGAAATGTCAATGAAAGATGAAGCTGATTCCTAAGAGTTGACCAATGTAAAAAATGCTCTAGAGGCTCGAACCCGACGATTAGCCGAGCTCGAAGTCGAATGAGGCCAAAACGCAAGATTATCAAGCTGGAGTCTAGTCTTTGAAAAGCTCGAGATGAAGCTGAGGACACCAAGCTTGAGCTTGAGCAAAAGACAAAGGAGTTTAAATCGAAGTTGGCTGAGGCTCGAGATACATTGATCGAGGACTTTAAGAAGTCTTAGGAGTTTGCTGCCATTAAGGGAGACTATGTGCTCGGCTCCTACAACTACGCATTCAAGCATTCGTTAAGGCTAAACTTCTCGATGTTAACCGTGACTAGTTGAGGTCAGTGCCTGAAGTCATTGATAGTCTCAATCTTTCAACTTCTGAAGAGACCATGATCAAGGATGAGGGTGATGTCGGAGATGATGATGATGCTGTGGACATGCCATCGAACAACAACCTAGACTAAGTCTCATCCCTCCCCGATCATTGTTTTTACTTCTGTAAAGTACATTGCCCAATTAGGGTTTGAAGGTTTGTTTTTTTGTCAAGTACATTGCCTGAGTAGGGCTCGAGTTTTAGATCACTATTTGGACATCGACGTTTCATTGTTCATTTAATACACGTCCAAGTATTTGATGGCATCGGCTTCGAGCATCTTTAAAGAATAAATAATTTCATAATTATGTTAGAAACTCGATAAGCTTAAACTGTGAAGCTCAAGTAAAATAATGATTTGAACAATCAAGTTAGACATTTGCGGAGCTTCAGCTATGACTCGAGTAACTTTAGAAAATAATGATTCGAACAATCAAGTTAGACACTCGAGGAGCTTGAAGCTACTAAGCTCGAGCAACTTAAAAAAATAATAATTTAAACAATCAAGTTAGACACTTGAGGAGCTTGAAGCTACTAAGCTCGATACGTGATAACATTTTTAGATTGTCAAGTTCGATGTACTTACCTGAGCAATGTAGTATTCCCAGTTATCTCGAAAAACAATCTAGGAGAGACGAGCACTCAATTGTTTGGGATATAAGGCCAGGGAATGGCTTCAATTCGCTTGCACGTAGCAAGGCTTTTAGATGCTTGCTCGTGGGCAAGGCTTTAAGGTACTTGCACGGGGCAAGACTTTGAAGTTGTTTGAGATACAAAATATATTATTGGGATAGAATCTCGACTTTAACTAATCAAAACAAACTCATATTACCTAAATATTGAATGTGGGCGTGCAGGCCCAACCAATCTGAAAGGTAAAGGCGTGTAAACCTCGACAAACAACAAAAAAAGAAGAAAAGAAAAGAAAAAACAAATAAGTAAACGTAGAATCGAACTATTTGTATTAAATTTTCAAAGTATCAGTGTTCCACTGCCTGAAGAGTGGTCTTCCCGAGGTATCTCTTAGGCTGTATGCTCATTTATGAACTTGTCGTATAACTTCAAAGATCATTCCTAAATAGGTTCTTACTTGCATGGGGTATGTCCTGCTGCTTCAACTCTTCTTAACATGAGATCTCCAACTCTGAACCTCCCAGATCTTACCCTAATGTTGAAGTATTTAGCTATCCTGTTCTGGTAAGATGCAACCCTTATGGCGACTTGTTCTCTTACTTCTTCAAGGAGGTCAATGTGCTTTGTCGTTTGATCCTCGGCTTCGAGTTGAAGTCTCCTAAAGCTCGACTGTCTGATTTTATTTGAAAGTGTAGCTTCTACTCCGAACGCCAACATAAAAGAGGTCTCACCAGTCATTGTTTTGTAAGACGTTCTATATATCCAAAGTATAGATGATAGCTTATCAGACCAAGCTCCTCTAGCTTTCCCAAGCTTCGTTTTGAGGTCGTAGAAGATAATCTGATTTGTAATCTCGACTAGGCCATTGCTTTGAGGATGTGAAACTGATGTAAAACAGTGATCAATTCCTATGTTGGTGTAAGATTTTTTGAACTGTAATTTATCAAATTATCTCCTGTTGTCAGTTATGAGGACATTGGGTATTCCGAACCTATAAAAAATGGACTTCCAAAATGAATGACTTCAGCTTGGGCTCTAAAATTATTGCTAGGGGCTCAGCCTCGACCCATTTAGTAAAGTACTTCATAGTTATGGCGGCGAACTTCAATTGTCCTCTGACAAACGGAAAGGGACCGAGGATGTCCACAACCCATTGCTCGAATGGGGCTGCACAATGAATGGGAATGAGGTCCTCACCGGAGAATGGATGATATTGTCAAACCTCTGACACTTGTTACATCTATTGACGTAGTCTGCGACATCTTTCTTCATGGTATGGCAATAATATCCATATATAATAAGTTTAACGGTTAGAGCCCGAGCTCCTTAGTGGTTCCTACATACACCTTCATGGACTTCCACTAGGGCTTGGGATGATTCTGATGGTTTAAGGCATCAAAGGTATGGAAGAGTGAAACCTCGATGGAATAAGACTCACTTGATCATGCATTACCTTGGTACTCAAGCTCTAATGCTCCTAGTCATCCGTGGATCTTCTGAAAAAATTCTCATTAGGTATAAAATCAAATATTGAGTCCATCCAACATAGCTTATGATCAATATCCATGACAGAGGGTGCTTGAGTTATGCTTGATTCTATCACAAATTTGATGTGGTCTGTTCTATTAAGACCATCAATTTCCATAAATATAAGTCTGGACAATGTGTCAGCTTTGTAGTTGTTGGTTTGGGATATTTTTATGATTTCACAACTTTGGAATTGCCTTTGAAGATCGTGTATTCTTAAGGAATATAAGCTCATCTTCTCATCATTTATTTCAAATGTCTCCTCAATTTGACCTACTACAAGTTGTAAATCATTGAAAATTTTGATGTTTTCAAACTCAAGATTGATTGCAAGCTCTAGTACAATAACAACTGTTTCGTACTCTACCTCATTATTTGTGGCATCGAATTCAAATCGGAGTACACATTGTATTTCTACATGATTATTTAGGCTGTTGAATATGACTCCTTCACCCAAATCGGAGGAGTTTGATGCTCCATCTACATACATATCCCATGGGTCCATGGCATCAATGTTTCGATTATCTCCTAGCCCCCGAGACCTTGAAGTGAGCTCTGCTACGAAGTCAGCCAAGGCATATGCCTTGATCGAGGTTTGGGGCTTGAACTCGACGTCAAATTATCCAAATTCAATTGCCCACTTCAATAGCCTACCAGATACATCGGGCTTCTGGAGTATGTGCTTGAGTGGGTAATTCGTTAGTACAACAATTTGATGAGATTAGAAATATTGTCGCAGTTTTCGTGCCGCCGCCACTAGGGTTAGAGCTAGTTGCTAAGCCAATGTATACCTAGTCTCTGTAGTAAATTGATAGTTGAGCTTTGTTGGCCTCTTTCACCAAAACGCCACTTACCGCATTTTGATAAACTTCTAAGTATAAAAACAGTGTATCCCCAGGTTCTAGCTTGGTTAGAAATGGTGGGGTTGCCAATGTTTGTTTGAGCTCCTGGAATGTCTTTTCACAATCCCACTCGAAGTTTTGATTTCCCCTGAAGGCTTTAAAAAATGGAAAGCATTTATACGTTGTGCGAGACATGAACATGTTCAAGGTGATGACCTAACCAGTTATTTTTTGCACCTCTTTCTTGCTCCTAAGATACTCTATGGACGTCAGGGCCTTTATTTTATCCAGATTGGTCTCAATTCCTCTGTATGTGATCGTGAAGCCGAAGAACCTGCCTAACGCTACCCCGAAAGCGCACTTTACTAAATTTAATTTCATATTCTATTCTCAAAAAGTGGAGAATACCTCCTCAAGATTTGTGATATGTTGGTCCGCCTGCTTGCTCTTGACTACCATGTCATCCACCTAGGCCTCAATTGTTTTTCAAATTATCTTAGCACATTTTTTGTTTACAAGATTCTGATAGTTCGCTCATGTATTCTTCAACCCAAATGGCATGAACCTATAACAATAAATGGCCGAATCAACCATGAATGATGTATTTTCTTGATCATCCTCAGCCATAAGGATCTGATGATATCATAAAAATGCATCGAGGAAGCTATACAACTTATGGCTCAATGTACTATCCACGAGGTTGTCAATCCAAGGTAGGTGATACCTACCATGCGTAGAAGTTGGAACTTCATTGGTATTGTACCGTCAATGTGTTTGGATGAAGATAAAACTCTAGTGGTAGAATCCTCTCAGGATGAGGTAGCCTATTTACTGTAGGACTCAAGCTCTTTAGAACTGGATAAGTCTTATCATAAAGGAGAGTCCTAATAGATTAAGGATTGTTATGCACGAGGTTAAGTCATAACTTTAAGGAAGTCCCAAGTTAATGGGAAAATGTTGTTTCCTGAGAGTATATCCCGACGATATCTTCGTGGGAGTGTGATCATGGCCCAGAAGAGAGCCATTCCGAGGTGCCATGGCCAAAAAAGTTATATAGGTTGTGTTCACACAAGCGAGGTATCTCATCGGGACGTATTGCTCGGGACATACAATTTTGTGATGATCACGGTTAAAATAAAATCCCTTCATTTTCCCCACATGATACTTATTCATACAAAAGTAATAAACAAGAGAAATGATATATATACCAAAACCAATTTCGAAGGTCCGTTTCCAAAACTAATTTGAAGGAATCAAAACCATTTTTAAGGTCTGTTTCCACCGTTCGGTCCGTTCTCGGTTCCACGCTGACGCGGCGATGCCTCTACCTCCTACAATAACCTGCCTACCGGACGAGGTCAACGAGTTACATGAACGTACAACTCAAGTGTTGGAAGATCAGAAGACTCGAAACTCCCGCCTGCAGCCTACCATCGTAAGTCTTTCTCTTCTTCTTCTTCTTCTTTTGGTTTTGGTGTTATTTTTTATTTATAAGTTATGACTATCCTTACTTATGAATCATCATTTATGTTCTATAAGTTAATTGACAATTTGGCATTGAAATGAACATTATGATTTATGAGTCTGTGATTTGCAATAAATAATTTATGTTGCACTATCATTGAGTTATGAATTGTAATTTATCATTTGTGTGTTTAAAATTTTGAATTGTGAATTTTTGTTTAGGGAATTATGGTAAGTGAAAAAATCAATTGAGAAGATGTGATGTGATTCATGATACGAGGGCATGTTCGAACAAAGATCCATTGATCGTTGAGGGAGGACCGATAACTAGGTCGCTAGTGAAGCGAGTCAAGGAAGCTATGTGATTGCTTCCTCAAGCTAATGTGGATAAAATGCCGATCACGACAAGCAAATGAACAAGTTTCTTGTTGGGCTCGGGAGAAGAAAACAAATGGATCAACTTGATTCAAGCAGCGGACGAAGGAGCATTGCCGGGAAGCTATGCGATCGTATAGCATAAATAGGCATGCGGTCGCATGCCTTTATACCGAACCAAATGGGGGCCTTTCAAACGTTCTATGCGGCAGAATAGTTCATTCTGGGCGCGAATTTTTCCAATTTTTGCGTAATCTTCTAATTAAGTTAAAACTCTTTTATGGAGTGTTTTTAATAACTTTAAGACTTAAATTTCGTCTTTAACTAGGTTTTATGGGTTTCCTATATATAGGATTCATTATCTTCATTCTTCATTGAATTAATTTTGAACTTATCAAGAATTAAATTCTTGTGGAGTTCTACAAATTCAAAGTAAGGTTCATAAGTTTTGTGATCACATGTCAAGATATTGTTAGCTATTGTCTTGATTCTTATTTCAATAATTTATTTGATCAAGCTTTTCAAATCCTCCACAAACTGCCTGAAAAGAAAAAGTGTATTTTACTAATTCATGAATACAATCTTTGTTGGTAAAGTTAACATTTAATGTCTTAATCACATTAATATAAGTCAATCTATAATTAACTTATTATAAAAATGTAGAATAATCCTAGTGTCCATTCTTAATCCTCCTCGAGTAGAAGGGTGGAATACTTTGCTCATTCTGAAGAAATTGGATGGATCAACCTTGGTTTTCACTTACACTAATCTTTAAAAATTATTCTTAAAATACTTTAGTCCCCAAATGCTTGCTTGTGCATAGCTTGTATTGCCATTGTTATTGTTAGGTTTTAGATGTTCTGTAATTGGTAATTCTGTAAACAAAATGATTGAATTATACTTTGGTTATAAAGTCAAGGAGTAATGTGCAAATAGTTGAAAATAAGGTTATTAAGCCTAGGGTTCCAAAATGGCAAAAATGAGGAAAATGGCACGAATTTTTGCTAGACTGTCGCCAAAGTTTGGCTTGAGCTANCTAATCTTTAAAAATTATTCTTAAAATACTTTAGTCCCCAAATGCTTGCTTGTGCATAGCTTGTATTGCCATTGTTATTGTTAGGTTTTAGATGTTCTGTAATTGGCAATTCTGTAAACAAAATGATTGAATTATACTTTGGTTATAAAGTCAAGGAGTAATGTGCAAATAGTTGAAAATAAGGTTATTAAGCCTAGGGTTCCAAAATGGCAAAAATGAGGAAAATGGCACGAATTTTTGCTAGACTGTCGCCAAAGTTTGGCTTGAGCTACAAAAGTAGAAACATCGTCGCTGGACCATCGTCAGGCCTTCGCTCGAGCGATAGCCTGTCGCTCGACCCTTGTTGAGCTTTCGCTCGAGCGATAGGGTTCTGTACGAAATTCCTAAGGTTGAACGTTGAGAGAAAAAGTTTAGAGAGTGAGTCGTCCATATTATATCTTTCAACCTTCATCCATATGAGAGTTTTGGTGAGAAAAACATCGAATTCATAATCCAATTACCAAACTACTACTTCCTCTACATCTGGTCAGAGTTATGAAGATCGGGAGAGTTGACAGGAGTTCCCGTCTGTGAAGAACAAGTCGTTCTTCGTTGATCTACGAGAGATAAACGATTCCACAAGGCTAAGAGTGCTGTAGGGTAGCAGATTCCACGAAGAGATTTGATAACAGTAGCTAAGGATTAGTGTAGGGAAGTACGGGATCTGCGGAGAGCTGTAGGGAGTGTAGTCTAGAAATCAAATAGTACGAGTCGTCTAGTCTGATAGACTGTAAGTTATTAATATTGTTTATAGTGGATTGCCTGACACAGTGTCCAGAGTTTTTTCCAGTTGGATTTTTCCGTGATCATCCCGGTGTTGATTTACTACTTTTATTATTTACTTTTTATTGTATATAAACTGAGGTATTTCAACTTGAGGCTAAAATGACTTGCATGATTAACCATCTAGATAAGAATTAAAAGGTGACTTGTTGCTGTTTAATTCGTAAAAGATTATAATTTCGCATAATATACCTATTCACCCCCCATCTAGGTATTGTTAGGGTTGAACTACGCGTTTTTCAATTGGTATCAAGCCTTAAATCGATTCATGACCCTTATTATAGTATTATGGATGAATCAGTCATTGTCCGTGCCTCCGTACTTTAACGGAAGCAATTATGCTTACTGAAAAGTTCGAATGAGAGCTTTCCTTAAAGCGAGGGATGAACGTATTTGGATTAGCGTTCAAAATAGGTGGGCTTCGCCTACAACAACTATTGCAAGTATAGTCACACCCACTGATATTTCACTGTGGTGCAAAACTAATTTAGACGAATATAATTGGAATAGTAAGGGCCTTCATGCCCTGTTCATAGCTATGTCAACAAAGGAGTTCAGACGAGTGTCAATGTGTGAAACTACTAAAGAACTTTGGGATATATTAGAAACTACACATGAGGGAACCTAAATTATTAAAAACTCTAAATTGCAAATGTTGACCACTAAGTTTGAAGAGGTTAGAATGAAGGACGATGAATTGTTCGATGAATTCTATGCGAAACTGGATAATATAGTTAACTCTAGCTTTAACTTAGGTGAAAAGATCCACGAGTCTAAATTTTTTAGAAAATCCTAAGATCACTGCTTGAGAGGTTTAGACCCAAGGTCACTGAGATAGAAGAAAGTAAGGACTTATATGCTGTTAAGATTGAAGAACTCGTAGGATCCTTTCAAACTTATGAACTCACCGTCCCTCAACATAAAAAGGTTAAATTCATCGCCATGAATACCATTAGAGAAGAGGAGAGCGAGTCTACTGGTACAAAGACTCTAAGGGACGACGAAATAGCTTATTTTTTTTTAAATTTTCAAAATGTGATGAGGAATAGGAGAAAGCCTCCAGAGTGAAAAGTGATGTCCCTAATAAACTCTCGAAATATAGATGTGAGAGAAATACCACTAGGACTCCCGTTAAGAAAAATCAATCTGTTTGTTGTCATGAGTGTAAGGGTTATGATCACTATAGAAATGAAATGACCTAATCTAAATTGGAGCTCAAATAAAGAAAAACGTAAGGCATTGAGGTGACTCTGAGTGATGAGGATTCAGATTTGAGCGATCAAAGTGATAATACTGGTGATGAGGATAAACAAAAATATATGGCGTTCACGT
>CAIGRH010074157.1:0-11514 GCA_903798295.1 Fraxinus nigra
CGTTTTGCGCAAGAAGATGCAAAGGTAGGGACGTTCTGCACCAAAAAATCGAACGTAGGAACGTTTTCCACAACAACCGTCATAGGTAGGGACGTTTTACGCCAATTACCCTTTTCCCAAAATCTAATTGAAATGGAGCGAACTAGGCGTAGTGGTTGAGTTTTTTTGTTGTACTTTCCGTGTCTCAAATGAAATAAGTATTTGATCATCATTATTTGAAAATTCATTTATTTTACATACTTATTTTCAATCACATTCACGTAATAAAATATTACACACGTAAACTCAATTTTTTTTAAAATTTTTTAAATTCATATTATCCTAAATATTACTATTTGTGTTAAAAAAGGGATAAGTTTAGCCCATGTTTCGCACCATTTTTTAGGGAAATGTGTTTTAAAATAATTTTTTTTTTTTTTTTTTGAATTGACCGTTTGAAGTCTATACCTAAAAGTTTGTATCATTATTAATTGTAAATATTGGAGCCAAATGTGCAAACTTTTGATGAACTCTCATTATTACCTCTTTAAATTTTTATTTTTTTTTCCCTTTAAATGGAAATTGAGGAATATCGTGCCTAACGACATGCAAAATAAAAACGGCAAACAACTTTTAGAAATAACGTTTGGACAATAGAAAAGTCAACACAAAACCGATAAGAGTTTTTAATACCGATAAGCCAACCTTTTAGTTCATGTTAAAAAGTAATTTTGGGATTCTGAGTCCCTTTTTTGTTGAAGTTATTCCCAATATTATATGAATTTTGTTAATAGTATCTATTGAATTAAATAATCTATAAAATGTTTTAGGAAAATCATCATCTTTATATATTTATGTTATCTTTTTGTGATTATAATATTTATTTTTTTCACTACTATTTATTAATTTTTTTTTGTTAAAGAATTGCTTATTTTTTTCAAATATCAATTATTTGATCATCATAAGTCAAGTATTTTTTTAAATTTTTTTAGCTTCTCTTATTCTTCTTTTAATTTCTCCAATTATCTATAACCAAAATATTGGTTTTTACCCTTACTACTTAAATAGAATTTTTTTTTTACTATATTCACTATGCTTTTTTTTTTATTTTAAATAAATCTTGAGACTTAATCATATATTATTTTTTTTCATTTTAAAATAATTATAGTAAATACAGTATCTTAGAAAAATATTTGATAATGAAATATTGTTAAAAAGTTTACAATACTACCAAGGATGTTAATAATGATATAAAAGTGCATAACTATAATCAATGTCTATTTTAGTAATTGTATACATTCACAACAATAAATTCTTTTTTTTTTTTTCCAGAAACGTTAAAATGATTTTGAAAAGACTTAATTATTATTTCCATAGCTTAACATATCAAAAGATAACTTTCTTAAGATCACAGCAATACAGAATCAAGCCTTAAATCAATTGATGATACTAAGCATTCATTAAAAATGTAGATTTTTCAAATTTTACGAAAAATAACAAAATTAGGCATATTTTCAAATTATAAAGTAGAAAGTCCGCATCGAGTGATTTCACCAACTTGGTTGAGCATCTTTTGTTATCCTCAACTTAACTTTTAATTTATTTATTTTGTCAAAAATGATTGAGAAATTACTCCTTACTAAAACTGACTTAATTAAGATTGTCTTAATTTTTTTAGAATGAAACTTGTCAGGTCCAATGTTATTGGCTATTTCCATGTTCAAAATCATAGTTATTGAGTTGTAATTAAAGTCAAAAGAGTTTAAGGTTATTAATATAGATTTTGAAGAAGTCAAAGACGACAAAGATAGAATAAGAAGAAAAAGTCATTGCAACATTGCTCGTTGGAAGCGTGTTGGGAGTTCGAGTTGACGCGAGACCGCTCGCTACCCGCAAGGATGCCGCTCGAGCCGTGGGTTCATCCGGACATAATCTTGTTCGTATTATTAACATATTTAACAACCCTCTCAATCTCAAATACTTCATATTATAAATACCCAAGCATAGTCCGTCCCAAAAAGTGGTTGAATCATTATTTCATGCAAGAGAACATCATTTGAAGATCATAAACACATTACATAAATCTCTTTAGTCAACCATAAGATCAAAACACGGACTATCAAAATATCAAAAACCATTTCACCAATAAGTCTTTAGAGTTCTGAAGTTGGGAAGAGGTAGCGGAGTTCTAGTTGTTTCAGAACGAGTTTGTTCTTGGCGATTCACATAAAGGGAAAAGAAGTCCAGAGTTGCTGGAAAGTGCATGTTGCACAATTGAAAAGGTTTTTCGGTAATTTACCGATTGAATGAACAAAGTCTACTAAAATTTAGTTGTATCTGAACCAATTATAACTATATTTTCTAGTGAATCATTTTGATAAGGTTTGTCCGGAGGTTTTTGATTCATGTGAAAAGTTCTTCAAAGGGTTTTCATTTGTTTCTAAATTTGGTGTTCTTTACGTCTAATAACTTGGGGTTTAATTTGATATTAAACTTAATCATTTAAAAATAAAAATAAGTGACTTGTTGCTCTTTATTTGCTGGTTATTCTTATTCCGCATTATATACATCTGGGTATTGTTGAGTCCAAAGCTTAATTGTAATTCATGATCCAATTTTGTCTTTATGAGTCAATCACTTTTTGTTTTTTCTTATTTTGATGGTAATAATTATGCCTACTAAAGGTTCGAATGAGAGCATTTTTTAAATCAATTGATGAACGGATTTAGGTTAGTGCAGATAAGGGCTGGACCGTCCTATCTACATATGTTGCTGATGTGGACTAAAGATGAATTAATTGAGTGTGGTTGGAATAATCATAGTGGCCATTCCATATTTATGTCTATCTCCTCAGAAGAGTTTAAGCGTGATAATCTAGAAATCACATATGAGGAACTAAGATCGTGAAAAACTCTAAATAGAAGATGTTGACCACTAGGTTTGAAGAAATTAAGATGAAAGATGATGATTCCATTGATGAATTCTATGCTCAATTGAATTATATAGCATAATGTGTTATTTTACCAAATTGATATTATGTTAAGTGATTTGCATAATATTGATATCATATTTTGTGTTTTTAGTATCTCAACTTGTAATATTTTAGATTCTAAGTTAAGGATGCAAGTATTACTACATGCTTTGGTGTTATACATGTTTCGCTTGTGTTGTTTATATAACTTAGTTGTGTGCTTTATTACAAGTTTCCTCTTGCTTTTACACGTGGTATTGGTGATTTCATGTGTTTCAGGAAATAGGTATAACAAGTTGTTAGGTTGAAGTTTGGAAATTAAGTCTTTGAGTTAATAATGTTAGATTGTGTTGATTTTGATTTGATTTTGATTTTGAAACAAATAATTTTGTCACGGAATGCCAAAAATGGGAGTTTGTTAGGTCTAATGGGCTATTGTCGTGTTCAAAATCGTAGTTATTGAGTTGTAATTGAAGAGTCGGGGGTTGTCGAAGTAGGTTCTTAAGGAGTTAAAGACGGAACAAGGGGAAAAATTCGTTGCGAAACCGCTCATTGGATGCGCACTGGGTACTCGAGTCTTTTTCAGAATACGCTCACTTGCTGCACCTTGGGCACTCGACTGGTCGTGAGACTTCTCGCTACCCACAAGAAGTCGCTCTAGCGGAGGGCTTATCTGAGAAGAATCATGTTCACTTTTTAACAAATTTTACAATCATATTCAACATCAAACACTTCATATTATAAATAGTCGAGCATAGCCTATCCCAAAAGGGGGTTAAGTCATTATTTTATATAAGAGAACATCCTTTAAATATCATAGACACATTTTATAAATCTCTTGATTCCTCCACGAGATCAAAATAGAAAAGATCAAAAGATCAAACACTAAAAATCATTACTTTCACCATTAAGCCTTTACAGTTCTAAAGAAGAGACAACTGGAGTTTTAGTTGTTCCAGAACGAGTTCGTTCTTGATGATCTATGTGGAGGGAAAAGAAGTTTGAGTAGCTAGAAAGTGCAGGTTGCACAGTCAAACACATTATTTAGTGTTTATGGTTGAGCGGTCACAGTGTACTAAGGTTTAGTTATGCCTAGACCAATTGTAAATTGTCTATTCTAGTTGATTGTTTTGACAAGGTTTGCCGCGAGGTTTTTGACCGCTTTGAAGAGTCTTTTAAGCGTTTTCATTTGTTATCAATTTAGCGGTCTTTACTTTTATTGCTTTTGATTTATATTAATTGACACTTAGGATTTAATATGATATTAAACTTAATCATCTAAAAATAATAAATAAATGACTTGTTTCTTTTTATTGGTTGATTATTTTAAGGGAAAATTGCAACCACGGTCCCAAATCTATTATTTTTTGTAAACTTTACCTCAACCTTCAGTTTATACCATCACATGTTCCAAACGTTTTGAAAAATTCCCAGATACAGTCCAAAATGACGAAAAACGTTAATTCAACAGTCATTTGACCTCAAAAATGAGAAAAAAGCAAATTTTGGCCAATTTAAACAGGGGCATTTTCGTCCAATTCTATTTACCCCTTTTAAAAATCATTCGGTTAGTTATAATCTCACCCCCTCTAAATTCTCTTTCATCGTACAAATCCTAACATTCATATTTTACAATGTTGAACAAAAATAGTCAGCAATCTAATGAGATTTCAAAAGATTTTGCGTGCCACATACGAGGCTATCTTTTCGAAGCCGTATACGATAAGTTCTAAATTTTTTCAAAATTTCAGGTTGTCGACATGTTTGCCTCACAGTGGATTGTGAAGTGTGGTCATATAGTGCGTATTTCCATAATTTTACTTATGTTATTGAGTTGGAATCATAAAATTTACAATATTTATTCGTGTTGCTTTTGAATTCATTTCATTCAACTAGGGTTTAGTGTTGATGGCGGTTTGTTGTTATGATTTTTTCGTCCAAAAAAACTCAAGTTATTTCATCAAAAAACTATATTACGACGGTGTATTTCTCACAAAGATGCGAAATTGTGTATATGAGCATAGGAAAATAGACTATCTAGACTACGTTCATGTAGTTGAAGTGTTGGAATTGCCATGGGACGACAAAGTGAGACATGATATTTCAGTGATTGATGTTGACACTGGTGAGGTGTTGCTAGATGTTGACAAACAGTTTGAGCATAATGTATGCTATGCATTAGAGGTTTATGTTGATTTTCTAGAGGGTGATGATTTGTATGTTGTGGATGAGGTTGAGAGTAATGGTGTGATTGATGAAATAGAAGTGGATGTAGGGAGTTATGTTGATGTTCCTACATGTAGAGTGAGTGACTTACACGTAACTGAAGATCATGTACTTGCATATCACAATGAAGAGGCACTTGTTGTAGATCACAATGAGTCACTTGCTTTACCTCAAAATGAGTCACCTGAAAATGAGTCACCTGCTGTAGTACAACATGAGATACCTGCTGAAATACAACATGATGCTAATGTTGATGCATCACCTATTGATGAAGCCATTGCCGCTTCATCCCCATTTTGATACGCACCTTCTCCTATAGGTGAAGAACTAGTGGTATACTTACATGACTATAGGCACCTACTACACCCCTTGCAGATGCACCACCTGATGATGCATCTCTTGTTGATGAAAATGTGGACCACACTGACACTAAAGAAGGATATACTAAAAGACTCACATTTGAGGGGAAAATTTGCACCTAATGTGTTCAAAAGGGACATAAGGATAAACAAAAAATTATGGGAAGGGAAAATTGGTGGAGATAATATAACATAACCTTCCATAACTATTTGAGCTAAGGTAATGAAGAACCTTGAAACCTTCCTTACATGATAAAGAGGAAACATTCTTCAAATGAGTCTTTCTTGAATTATATCACTAGAAATCCTCAAATATTCAATTGTTGCACATATATCAAAGAATTTCGAAAGATAAGAATTTGGATTGTCGTGGGTCTCCTAAAGAATTGTAATGCATTTTAGAACAAGTTTATTACATCCTCATCAAATGGAAGTTAGCTTGCTCGAATGTTGGATAAGCTATGTTTGATCAACTTTCTACTTTGGTTGAACCATGTATTATCCCATTAACATTTCATTCTCCTTACCTGCAGTCACAACCAGCTGTGTTGCATTTTCATTCACCACAATAGCCAACAAACTTTAAATATTTTCATTGATTCCATTTGTTGTTTTTGCCGTGCTTCTATCCGTTCTTTTTTTCTCAATCTGAATGTTTATTCAATTTTAATCAATGGAGAAAAATCACCGTGTCTATAAACTATCGTACAAGGTCCTAAAAAGGAGATAAAACCATGTAATTTTTTCCTAATATAAATTTTAAAATTAAGCCCCTGTTTGAGCTCTATTTTTGTAAGAAAATACATTTAGAAACAGTGATTTTTTGAAAAATATATAGTTGAAAAATAAGAAAAAGTTTTCGATTTACATATAATATTATTTTATGGAAGAATGTGTAATTGAAAATATTGAAAAAACGATTTTTTGAGAAAATGGGGGCCAAACATAGGCTAAGAAAGCAATAAAAATTCAGATTAAAGCTAAAAACAATTAAAACTAATTAAATACAATAGTCCTGACAACTGCACCAAAAATTTGATCTTACGAAATCCAACAAGTGCATGGTATTGTGAAAAAGTAATAAATTGATAAGTAAAATATCGTTCCCACAAGTACTATGATCAATTAATTCCAACTCTAATCGAATAGCCAATTTTGTATGAAAAAATTATGCTACTTAATTAATTGAACTAAATATTCTAATTATCAAATTATGAGAGCTTTATGTAAACCTATGTGAGATTATTGCAAAGAATTCGAATCTTCCTTATTACTCTATTTTAATATAATTCAACATCACCACACTATTTATGCATTCTTGTTATCAGTGTTCCTAAATCATTTGATAATCTATCTCAAGTAGTATTAAATATATTAGCTCATGTGACCTTCCTATATCTATGAAAGTATACATTAAAAACACTAGAATGTCCATTGAAATCATACAAGGCATTGTGTTTTATATACATCCTCTATCGGATATCACAACAATTGTTATAGGTGCTATCTATCCTACTGTCTTTTTCAATAACAATAAAACTCACAATTCAATCCAATTAGTGATCAAGTAGTTGAAAATCATTAAACACAATAACAAGCATACAAGAAGTAATACTTATTGGGCATCAAGATATTGAATTTTTATTAAAAATTTCATTATAAAGGTTCATCTACGTCTTAAAAAACTTTAACCTTTCCCAACATTACAAAATTACAAAAAATCATGTTTAATTTGTGGAACATCATCAGGATTATTGATAAATCGAGAAGAAGAAGATGAATTTTGAAATCTTGAGTCTCTTTATTGGTTTCTTGATTGATCTCCAATTTCACCATTTCTTCTTTTCCCATGAATCAAAAGAATAGATTTTCGATTTATTGAACTCTTGTAATTACCACTTAATTCTCTCAAAAGTTTGATGAATTGACCTCCATTTCCTTGGAATAATTCATGAAATATAATGTATGAGAGGTGTTATAAAGTGTATGAAGATGCTTTGTATTTATAGGAGTCAGATTTCAGGTCAAAATCGTATTCAAAGTGGTTTCCAAGCAAAGTTTTGATTAATAGGAGAAACTGCACTTCATGTTTAAGATCTTACCATGTGTTTACAATGGTTTGTGAGCAACGCTCATGCCCATGGCTCGAATAAGTCATGGGTTGGTTGAAAATAGGTCTCGTGCACGTGTCAGGTGGCTTATTTGAAAGCAAGTCTCGTGCACACGTCGCTTTATGTGGCACGTGTGCATCCGCCACTTTTAAAGATGTATGTTTTGGTTTCCAGTTTTCATACTTTATTCACTTAAGTCCTTTTCTCATACAATTTTCAAATATTTATCTCCCATTTGCATCCAATTGAACTCATATAATCCTTAATTATTGTTTTATGGTTCGAATCAATTATTGAAAAATGCACTTTGATCCTTGAACTTTGGAAATCGTCCTTTTTCGCCCCCTTGTTCGTTCCTTTTTTTTTAAATCACTTTTAATCATTGAGTTTTGCCTAAGAAATGAAATATACAAGAGATTAGGCCATAATTAAATAAAATAACTCCTAAATGTTTATATTTATAGGCTTAGATAAGTGTGTTATCAATGTCCCAAACTAGCTTATTTGGAAAGTGCTTATAAATTGTTTAAATTATACATAATTAGAATTAAGTGATGGAGAAACGTAAGTACTTATGGATTCAAATAAAATATAAATATAAAGTAATTTGACCATTTATTAATGCTAGACAAACATAGGCTAAGAGAAGTCTATTGCACTTAGAATTAAATAAGGATCCAAAAATCAAGCCTCTCATGGCGCCCTACTAAGAAAGGACCTACACCTTCACCTATAAAACTATTTGGAAGGTAAATTGAAATACAAAATATTTTAGGCTTCATGGTTAAATAAACAATCTGTGCATGAACTTTATAACATGTACCAAAACCATACATGAATTCAACTTTTTATCAAAATCTTACATGAAACACAAATTTATATCCCATCGATACATTGATTAACTTCTGTCAGTCGAAGCTAATGGGGAAATCCACATGGGCAAGAGGGTGCTAACATGGTATACAATAATTTAATTAAGCGAATGTTATATGAACTTTATAACATGTATCAAAATCATACATGGGCTTTATTTCATGTATCAAATCTATACATGGACTTATTTTCATAGTGAATCATTTATAGACTCACAATTCTGTATCTCATTCATACATGAATTAACTTTCATCCATCAAAATTAATCGAATAATTCACATGACAAATGAAGTGACTATGTGAAATGGCATGACATGCATTACCAAATGGCGTCATTTAAATTGTAGTTGTAGGTAAATCGCATTTAATTTTAAAAGAACTCAACATGCTTTAAAGAGATTGAGGGAATATTTTCTTTAAGCACATATGATATCGAGTTTGTTCTCAAATTGCAACTATGGTAATTAACTGAAATTCACAAGCGTACGTAATCGTTGAAAAGTAATAGATTAGTGAATCTAGAGAATCGTCCCACAATGAGTAAATTTCAATCAAAGTGTACTAGCGTCTTATCATATTTAAAGTATGTGACAATAGAGATTTGTGGTTTGTAATTATTTTAAGTTATTCTAAGAAATATGTAAAGCGTTGGGTTGTACTTATGTGGAATGCGTGTATTGGACTATGAATTCGCTTATTGTAGTCTAATTGAATTCCAAACTTTGTAATCTAATTTATTTATGCATTATTGACAATCGGTAATTTTAATGTATTTAACTTTCTTTTTCAAGATAAATTAAGTCTATTATAGGCACGATCTGATCCTATTCTTAATCCGAATTCATATAAGTAGAACACATTCAAATGCATGATTATCACATAGATTATACACGTCATACATATTATTTCTAGCATAACCTTGCAAAGTTCTAAATCTATTATGAGTCTTTTTATAACTACAACAACCAACAAATTATTCAATTGGTGATGGGCAATCAAATATTAAAATTAAGCATAGATGATTAATCAAGAATACAAAATATTTAATTAAACTATTTGTCTTGAATTAAAATGAATAAGCAAAATAGTTTATATTCATCCAATACACGAGGAAAATTAGCCTAGTATATTCATATGTAAATTACACAAAACAAATTGAAAGTACATCTCCTAATTATTTTTTATTTTAAAGTCTTTTCATAATTCCTTTCGTACAAACTCTTCATTTAAGTATAAGTATGCTATTTACTTAAATATTTAATACTATGCTTCTGAAAAATTATGTATAAGAGCATCATGATAAATAATCGTTTAGTGCCTCAAAATTCTTAGGGTTGGTCATGGCATCCCTAGGCCAAATTGTCCTTAGGCTTATAAAAGAGAGCGCATGCGCGAGGTAGGTAGTTACGGGTAAATTTCGCAATTTGATCCCCCAACTTTTCATAATATACATTGTGATCCTTTTCAGTCATTTTCCTTTCTTTTACATCAAATTGACTCCTAGAATTCTCCAAGCATTGATATGTAGCCAGAATAGTCTTTTGAAAGTTTGTGATTTAGTCCCCAAATTTTAGATTTCTTCCATTTTGGCCCATTTTTTTGCTCATTTTGCGTAATTCCAATATTTGCATCGAGTTTCTCCCAACAACTGAAATATATACTAAATTAAGCCATAATTAATCAAAATCAATAATAACCAATTTAATTAAACGGTTCAAATAAGTGTACAAAATATACTTATCACTTACAATACAATAACAAAGTTCAAGAAAATTGCTTGAAATCGTACAAATACGTTCAATTTCTTAAATTTTCGTCTTAAATGTAATATCATATTGTTTAAGAAATTATATGACATTATTTATTTATTTTATCTATTTTAATTCTGTTGTTTGTAGAACTTTAGAATGCTTAATAAACTCCAAACTGTAGAATTAAAAAAATTAAAACATTTGCCTCCAGCCTCCTAAAAGGTTCAATTGAATGATAAACTCACTTATATTACAACAATCTAATCCATTTATTTGCAATTTGGGAATGGACGAAAATGTTCCCCCAACCTTTTTGAAGTGTGTAGTGTTATTTTGAAATTAAAAGCTATTTAATTTTTTAGAAAATCCAATTTAAATGATGTGGTTTGACAATGCTAAGAGTCTGCCATGACATTTCAACTTAAGTGCACATTTTGCAGCCACTTGTTGTAATGCCCCAAAATTTCACAAACACTAGAGGGTTTACCAAAAATCTAATTTTCGCGGAACGATAAAAAAAATTCTTTAAATTAAAATAATTGGAATATCCATAATGAAAACATAATCACAAATTCAGTAACTATCTTAGAACAAATTAAACTGACAAATATTTTTTTTAAAAAATAAACTTAAATGTTTTATCTCTTCGATTCCTCTTTGCAGTCACATCATCATCCCGTAACTGTTCCAATCAATCCGAACTAACCTGCAAAATTTTATAAAAGTGAGTATTTAAAAATACCCAATAAGATACATGCAATTTTCATACACAATTATATAACAATAAAATAAATATTTCATACCACTCTTTACTAATGGAGTATATCGATATACACCCATCTTAGGTCATCCTAAATTCCCGCAGAATCTCTTATCTCTAAAGAACCTGAAGGTCCATTGTCAATTCTTGCATAAATTTACTTAATATAAAATAATAAGGAAATGAACCACTTGCCAAAAGTATCTTACCTTGATTGATCAAATGAACTTTTAATAAAAAAAATATACTTGCAATTTATGTGAAAGTTGCATTGTAAAATTCTTTGGTGGTGAACTGTGGGACTATTACGCACTATTTATAAAAAAAATAGTGGTTGAGTCATGATACAATTGAGATAGAAAATTATGTCTATCAAATTGGGTAAAAATTGAATTTCAAAGAATATAATTATAATTACTTTTAAACTTTATCAAATTAAGATTGCAATCAAACTCTATCTAGATCACAAAAAGATTATCATTAT
>CAIGRH010074169.1:0-15599 GCA_903798295.1 Fraxinus nigra
CCCCTCTCGCAGGCGAGACCCCTTCCCAGTGAGCGAGCTCGACTACGCATACTACTACGACCCAGAAGGTTTCAGAACAGACAAATGACCCGATCGATGTCCATGTACTACCACTCGAAGATTTACCCTTGAGAGTACACGTGATTAATTTTCAGTGGTTTTTGTTCACTATTCATTTACCGTTGCTTACATTTCAATTTTTGAGATACTTTTAACACTTTTCACTTCTTGGAGGTCAAGTATATGCCTCCCTCCTTTCATATATTTCTTTTTATTATCAAATAAAATAGACATGTAAGTGGTCCTTGCTTAAGAAAAAAAAGATCTTATATGTTATTTATTATTTTCATTCTTAATCAGCACGAAGTTTTGCACAATATATACACTCATCCAAACTTCCCCAAGATACATAGTTAAAAATAAGGAAGAAAAAAATGAGTAAATATAAATCAAATGGTTAGCGTTGAGACTTAATTCAAAATATTTGCACTTTAAGTATATTCAAATAATCTGGTAGTTTAAATTTATTAAAGAGAATAAAAAAAATGAAATCGAATGGAAAGTGTCGAGATTTATATTAAAAGATAAAAAAAAAAAAATTTGTTTCTTTTAACTCCATAGTGAATTCCATCATCTAAACGTTGACACCTCAAAGACTATATAAATTCAGGTATGACATTGATCAATTAACATTAATCAAATATCTGTCGTAGTTATATCTAAATATTTTATCACTACCATTTGTTTCAACGTAATTCAATAAGCTAGTATAATCCGAGGAGACAAGTTTAAATGTATTTAATGTTCAAATTTTATTTCTACTTAAATTTATGTCAATCTAATCACAGTGGACAGCGGTGGCTTGTTCACCCCTTGCCTTGCCGTGGATATTGTGCGTGGATTTTTATTTTCAAAGAATGATTTAATTTTACACACATAAATTTTGGGTTTTAAAACGCAATAAATCCTAGAAGATGATGTAAAATGTCGGATTATATTTTCACATGCCTTGGCTAATGGTGAATTGATTACCAACAATCAAGTCCAAAGGTTCGACCCGAAAACAACATGAATCATTAGAAGTAGTTTAATGAATTAATGCTGTTAATGGTCAATATATATATTCACCTATTAGACGGCTCTTGAGACTTGGTCCAGTTTTCCCTTATTTTGCCCAAATTGGTAACATAACCTAAGACAATATATAGCCTCCTTTCTTGTTGTTGGAACCGTGTGTGATTTGTATAAACAAGAAGAAAGAGTGGCTATGCAATTGAGAGTAAAACAGTTGCCGTGCTTTGTGCTTTTGGAAAAACGGTGGCTACCTTTGCTTTGTTTTTCCTCCTTGTGCCTTGTTTTTCATTGTTTCCTTTTTGCTTTTGTGGCTTAATCAACACCAATATCTTGTTTTTTGTGGGTGAAATTGAGAAGCAATCGGGGTGCATATATTGGTTGTGGGTCGGGGCTGTTTGAATTGGTTGTTTGTTAGATAAATGTAATGAGAAATTGAGCCCGAAAATCACTGATTAAAAAATCTTTGAGCGAGATTCCGCGATAATTGGTATCATAGCTTTAGGGTGGAGGTTTTTCAGCCAAAATTCGATCAAAAAACGTCATAAAAAACCGAAACAAAAGCTGGAACTAAAAACTGTGAAAATCTCATTTGACTCTTGTAATTGCATTTTTCGACCAAACCAAAAGGAGTTTGGTTAAACGAAGACCACCGGCGTGACGTGCAAGTGGAGGCACAACTGATGGTCGGTGCATGGGGGCATTTAGGCAACATGTTGCGACGACATGTAAGATCATGCGCAAAAGCTATTGATGGCACGTGAGGAAGATTCCGACGATGGTGTCTTCAAGCTGTTTGTTCCTAACATCATTTCTGACATTTTAGTGTTAGTTTTTTTTAGGTTATATAGTGAAATCTTGACAATTTTTCCCTCCAAGAGTGTAGGATTCAATTGTGTTTGATTGATTGGTGCAGTTGGTGGAGCTCTAGGGTGAATAATTGTAGCCCTAAAGTCTGAAAAATTCGCATCTCTCATTATTTACGGACTGCAAATTAGTCCGCTCTAGTTTATTTGTTTATTCCATTTAAATTTAAGCATTAGCGAGTCATTGTGTGAGGTGACATTAAAAATGGGGTTACCGTATGTAGTAATCATTGCTTGTGCTAGAACTTAGGAATTATTTACCATATTTGAAGTATTGGATTTAATTGCAAATTGATTATTACTTTTGTGTTTAATTATCCTTAAGTCGTTGTGCGAGACTACATTGAGCGGGAAACTGAGTTTATATATATATATATATATTGTATCCGTGAGGCTTAATCAGATTCACGTAGATGTATTGAATTGACTTAGTGAACTGTAAATTGATTTAATTAGTGAAGTCGGCCGAATACAACTTTAAAAATTAGAATAGAGAGGCGAGATTAAAGGAAGTAACAAAGGTGAAATAGTGAGTTGCAACGTTTTAACCATTATATTTGATAGTTTAATTGCTTTTATTGTTCTTAGTTAATGTTAATGTAATAGAAATCTTGACATCAATGTTTGCGAAGTTAGATTAATTATTAAATAGATATCTTTGTGGAAATGATAATTTGAACTTTTTAAGTCAACTTCATTAATTTAATTTACAAGGGCGCTTTTATAATTATGATGCAACAATCAGTGTAATAGGATTAGTTTTCTAAAAAGCTCGTTTAAGCGGCACCTAAATACCGTCTGGGCTCGAAACTTGGGAAAACGCCTCTTTTCGCTCCTAAATGTTTTTGTTTTTTTAATTTCTAAATGGTTTAATTTTTTTCCTTCCTCTCTTTCATCTTTCCTAGGCACACTTTCTTAGTTTCTTTATTTGCGCAATTAAATGTGTAAATAAGGATGAAAATGCTAAAAAATGAAATGTATCGATGATTTTCACAATAATAGTGAAATGTATGAACATTATGTGTTAATTACACTTTTACTGATTTATTTGGGACTCGTTTGCACTTTTTAAAAAAATTGAAACTATAGTTGCAATTAATTCTTTCTTTTTCTTTTTGTTTTATTTAAATAGAAATGTATATTCGTCAATTCCCGGCTTTTAATTGAGAAAATGATTAAAATGACATTTTGCGCAATAAAATGTGAAATAAAGGTGAAAATTCCAAAAAAGAAAAGTAAGAGCGTTTCCACAATAATAATGAAAAGTAAGGACATTATGTGCTAATTATCCTTAAAAAAAAGTTAGAAATTAAAAGTCTCAAATAAATTATTATAACTTAGAAACTAAAAAGTGCGAACGAATTTCAAATAAATTATTAAAAAATTAGAAATTAAAAAAATAATTTTCTTTTGTTAATGTTTAAATATGAAAATATATTCGTCATTTCACAACTATTTATTAAGAAATTGGATGAAATGAATAATAATGATGATTTGCGCATTCAAATGTATAATTAAGGATGAAATTGTCAAAAAAAATAAAAAAAATTAGAGGTACGAATTTTTCCACAACAATAGTGAAATGTGATGATATTATGTGTTAATTACTTTTTTACTAATTTACTTGAGACTCGTTTTCAGTTTTTTCTTTTTTTATAAAAAAAAAAATGATTGTGGGGCATCATCTATTACACGACGTGGGTGGGCCTAGTGTCATATTGACAGACTCACATCATTGCACGATAAAGGAAATTTAATTTTTCAGTAATGGAACTGTGGGGCAAAATCGATTTCAACATCAAAAATAAATTCATGTATAATCGATTTCCAAATATTTCTCTCACCACAATTTGTCAAATAATATTTATATTATTTTCAAGTTTTAAATCCCAGAAATATTTTTTAGTATTTAAAATTATCTGATTAATGAGTAAATCAAGGTCGGTTTGCATGACAAAATTAATATTATGTTAGTATTAATTTTGAGAGAAACATTATGGCTCAATAGATAAACTTCTATAAAACATTTCAAGTGTATTATGGCTGAAACCCGCACGGACTTCTCATGTGCAGACCTCTGTATAAGGAATATAAATGTTGAAATCGTGGTACAATGGTTAAATAGAGGAGCCTGGACGCTATGGTGGCTATGGAAATTTTGGAATTGACAAGGCTGTTTAATGTCCAGGTACATCATGTGTTTCGAGAAGCAAATATGGCGGCTGATTTCCTTGCAAAAAATGGTTGTGAATGTTCGCCTGTTGACCTGTTTTTAGGTGATGAGATTCCGGCACTACTTAAAAGAGATTTTGTATACGGATAGATGAAAGTTCAATTGGCGATTAAAAGCATAAAGATGCCCAAACAAAAACGACAATTTTTAAGCTAGAACTTCTCTTCTCTCTTTATATATATATATGTTCTACAAGTCTTAGATCTTGATTTGGGTGTTTCTTTCCATTGTTTATTGGGCAAAACTTGAAGATGAAGAATAATTTGGGTAAAAATTGAAAATGCAGAGAAGCCTACGACGGTAAAGTGCAATCTGGGCATGATTGGAATGGTTCTTGATTTTAATTTGTTATACTTTCAGTTTCAAAGACAGAGATGGAAAGGTGAAAATTGTGTTTTTCTTTTTATCAAAGTGAAATAATAAAATATTTATTATTTATTAAGAATAACTTAATTGATCAAATTTTATTTTAAATTTTTATATTCATAAATAATACTCGATTTAATCTTTCGGTTCTGGTCCCTTTAACTTTTTCAAGTAATGTTTGGTCCAGTTTTCAAAATATTGCTAATAACTACGACTACAATTAACTTGACAAAATGATGAGAACCCACGTAACAATTGTCACTACGAAACTCACGACAAATTAAGTCAAATCCAAGAAAGTCAAAAATCAACTCCAGTGTCCGTTGCTCGAACCCTTCCAAACCCAACATGAAATTCGTTCATTTATTTGTTGTGATCGATGTTTTCATCCACTATAATTTGAGCAAACAATCACATAGCTTCGTTGACCTTCTTTACTCGTGATCTCGTCATTGGTCCTTCATCCACAGTCAACGGATCATTGCCCTCGTTAGCTCTCGTACAATGGATTTCATCATAAAAATTTTGAAAAAAGGAAAGAAAAAGTGTCTCAATATTAAGTACTTATTTTTGTCTATGACTAGTAATTCTTGTTTGAATTTCCAATGGCAAGCCTCCACAACAAAATTCAATGTCATTCGTGTTATCGACCTAAAGTGACATTCTCGACTTGAATCGAATAATATCTATTTTAAATAATAGAGTACATATGCATGCATCCTGATCTCTTTTACCAATTTTGAATAGATATTAAAATTATGCTATGTGTATAATCATATTTGACAATGTTGGTATTGTCAAAATTCGATCCATTGATTTAAAAATTAGTTTTTGAAATAGATGAACTAAGTACAAATTCACCAAATAAAGAAGAGACGATATTGTGGCATGTGACACAATGACAGGAATAGTAAGCTTAGTGAAATTTTCCATATCCAAAAATGTGCTACAAAATAAGCGGTGTCAAAGGTGAAAGATACAGCTCAAATTCTGCTATTTGTGTAAATTATCCACATGCAGCCCAAAACGTAAAAGCACAGCAAAATGGGCTTTTCTTACAGCCCATTGTTGTTTACCTCACGATATTGGCACCCTAATGGCCCTTATTGTGACTCAGTAGCACAAACCAAAATTACCTAAAAATAATTCAAAATCTAATTATTTTTACAAAGTAAAAATCCAATTAAATGTAAGGAAACACAACTTGTTTCTAAGTGCAATATGTTATCAGTTTTACATAAATAAAATAATTTTTAAAAATTATAGATTTTTTTTTTATTATTATTATTTATTTAGTGGCAAGTATAATGATCAATTCCATTTTATCAATTATATATTTTATCAATTAAAAAAAACACACACACAAAAGACGCGCGTTTATTTTAATTAATTATTTTAAGCATCAATTCAATTTCAGATAAGAGTTTTTGAAGTGATAAAAATATATTTTTTTTTAATAATGCGTTGATCAAAAAATAAGAAAAAGTTGTAAATTTTATAAAATGTGTGATTGAATTGATTTTGAGAAAAAGTAGCTTAAAAGAAAAAAATAGGTAGCAATGAGTTCGAGTTGGCTCGTGGGAGCTCAACCTTGAATCGAGTCGAGCTCGAAATTTGGCAAGTTGAACCGGGTCAAGCTCGTGAACTTGTACTAATTTTCTTATTTTTTATTTAATTATGTTAAAGTTTTTTTTTTAATTATTCTATCCATAAATTTTGTCTAGAATTCGTCATAGTACCCATGGGCCATGGCCATAGAGCCTGTCCTCTTGGTTTACAAACCGACCCTACGTGGTCGATCCATGAGTCGGTTCAACTCGATCATTGCCATCCTTTAAGATTCCAATTCTGAAATAACTTTAAAAAATAAAAATATTTGAGACCCTTTTCTTTTCTTTTCTTTTTTGTTAAAAAAGGTATAAAATCATGAAAATTGCAACTCCTCTCTCTCTCTCTCTCTCTCTCTCTCTCTCTCTCGGAAGCTCTAGAAAGTGTACGCCAGCACCTTTGTATATTGTTCCTCCCATTCCATTCTCTTCAGTATTCCAGTACTTCCTAGAGTTCTCTTAAATCTCTCTCTGTTCCTCGAAAAACAGTAAGTTTTCACTTATTTTCTTCAAAATCTCATATTCTCAATGAGGATTTCTGTAATCTGCTTTCTTGATTATAATCACATAATACTTAATACCTCATTGTAAGTGATTTTTCTGGGTTCTTTTTACTGACTTTTTGGCTTTCAAGAATTGATAGTAAGGGGGCATGCTGATACAAATTGTTTGATGATTTCTTCCACGTTTTAATACTTAGTTTAAAGGGTTTGTTAAAATTATTTAGTTATCTGAATGTGAATTTTACAAGTTTCTTTGTTACTTTGGTTCCACATTTATTTTTTTCATCTTATGCAGATAATCGGCTTTCTTGATTGCACGATTTCCCCGGGTTTTATCATTATAACTTCCCATTTGCTATAATCACTTATACTTAGTACCTCACTATAAGTAAATTTTCTGGGTTAATTTCTACTGTTTTTTTATTTTGAGAATTGATCGTAGGTAAATTGGTACGAACTGTTTGATAATTTTATTCCGCTTTTTAATTTTTAATTTCAATGGGCTTGTTCATTATACCTGAGTTACTTGCTATGGGAGTATGAAGAGCTATTAAATTAATTAGTTAATTGAATGTGGATATTACATATTTCTTGATGCTTGAATGATTATATATTTATTTATTTATTTCGTAGTTATTCTTGAATTTAAGAAGTGTTCTTTTTTTGGTTTATGGGGTCACAGAACCATTTCTTTATAGGATCTATTTTTGTATTGTATTTCCCCCCTCAAAAGTATAATTGAGTTATTTGAAAGTACGAGCATGTTGGCCGTGCTTATTTTGAAAATATACGAGTATTGTTAGAAAAAACTGAAAAGCAGGCTTTTAAGCAAGTTCAGAGGTGCTATTATTCTTTCATTTGTATCTAACAAATGTAAATGTATGGAAATTGTGTAGTCGTCAGAAGGCTTGTCGTGTAAAAATTTTTGAGAACTAAACTCTGAATGTAATGTTAATTTCACCTCTTTAATTTTCTTTTCTTTTTTAAGGAAAATTAAGGTAATTGCTAAGATAATAACGGATGAAATATTTACATAAATAAATGAGTGGATGGCTGAGAATCAGAAACAGTTTTTCTGAGTTTGTTTTTGAAGTGTTGTTTTCTTTGAAAACCATGTTCTGTAAAAAAAAAACAAAAATAATGTGGTGAATAGTATATTTATGCACACAGCAGAGCCAATATATGATCGGCAAGTGTATTAATCTTGTTGTCTCAAAATTAATCCCTGCTGATGTTTGGCAGTGAGGTTTTGTCGCTTTTTGTGAGATGTTTTCTGGGTAGGGTGGCAATGTGTGTATCTGTCACTTCAATTTTTGTGTTTCTTTTTTATTTCCTTCTCCTAAGCGGTAGACAGTTTTTGAACTTTAAACTCTTAACTTAGGCAGTTTAAGCATTGACTATGTTGATAACATTAAAAATCTAACTATTTTCTGCTTGATTTGTGTAAAGTGTGGATTATTGATAGCAGGTATAATTGAACTTAACAGTTGTGTTTAATTGTATCTTCTTGTAAAAATAGGTGAATTGCAGTGTTTGAAAAGAACAAGTCAATTTTCAGGAATGGCAGAACAAGCATACACTGTGGCATCTGATGGTGAAAATATGGGAGAGGAAAAATCTTCGTCTCCTTTCTCAGAAATTGCAATTGGAATTGACATTGGCACCTCTCAATGTAGTGTGGCAGTTTGGAGTGGCTCTAAGGTGGAGCTCCTCAGAAATACCCGAAACCAGAAGTTGATGAAGTCATATGTTACCTTTAAAGATGAGGTTCCTGCAGGTGGTGTAAGCAATCAACTGGCTCATGAGTACGAGATGTTATCCGGTGCTGCCATTTTCAACATGAAACGTCTAATCGGTAGAGTTGACACGGACCCTGTTGTTCATTCCAGCAAAAGCCTCCCATTCCTGGTGCAGACCTTAGATATTGGTGTCAGGCCATTCATTGCGGCATTAGTGAAGAACGTGTGGAGGTCGACTACTCCGGAAGAAGTTCTTGCAATATTTCTTGTCGAATTAAGAGTCTTGGCTGAAATGCAGCTCAAGCGTCCAATACGAAATGTTGTCTTGACCGTTCCCGTGTCATTTAGCCGATTCCAATTGACCCGTATTGAAAGAGTTTGTGCCATGGCTGGACTTCATGTTCTAAGATTGATGCCTGAACCGACTGCTGTTGCCTTGTTATACGCACAGCAGCAGCAGCAGAATGTGCAGGAGAATATGGGGAGTGGAAGTGAAAAGATTGCACTTATATTCAATATGGGTGCGGGTTTCTGTGATGTAGCTGTCACTGCAACAGCCGGAGGAGTATCACAGATACGGAGTTTGGCTGGAAGTACCTTGGGAGGGGAAGACATACTGCAAAACATGATGCGTCACCTCTTACCGGATATGGATAGTTACTTCTCTAGACACGGGATTGAAGAAATACAGGAAATGGGGTTGCTTCGAGTTGCAACCCAGGATGCTATTCACTCACTCTCAACCCAACCTAGTGTGCAAATTGATATTGACTTGGGAAATGGAAGAAAAATATACAAGGTCCTCGACAGGAAGGAATTTGAGAAAGTCAATCGGAATGTGTTTGAAAAATGTGCGAGCCTTATCAACCAATCCTTACATGATGCAAAGATAGAAGTAGATGACGTAAATGATGTAATTCTTGTTGGTGGTTGCTCAAATATCCCAATTATACGGAATATGGTTATGGATATATGTAAGAAAGATCTTTACTCGGGAATGAATCCGCTGGAGGCTGCAGTGCGTGGGGCAGCACTGGAAGGTGCAGTGGCTTCTGGAGTGAATGATCCTTTTGGGAGTTTGGACCTGCTAACAATTCAAACAACTCCACTGAGCATTGGAATTCGAGCAGATGGAAACAGCCTCGTACCCGTTATACCGAAAAATACCACAATGCCAACAAGAAAAGACGTGATTTTCACTACAGTACATGATAACCAAGCTGAGGCACTAATAATCGTCTACGAGGGCGATGAGAAAGCAGTTGAAAAGAACCATCTTTTAGGGTATTTTAAGATCACAGGGATACCTCCAGCTCCAAAAGGTATACCAGAGATTAATGTGTGCATGGATATTGATGCTTCGAGTGCTCTGAGAGTTTTTGCTGGGGTCATTATGCCCGGGGAGCAGAATCCTTCGACTCCCTTTATGGAAGTAAGGATGCCATCCGTTGATGATGGGCATGGTTGGTGTGCTGAGGCTCTAAACAGAACTTATGGTTCGACTTTAGATTTGGTGACGGTGCAAAAGAAAGTACAGCACTGAGATTTACAAAGTTTATGGCCTGTCTTGTGATAACATTTATGAAAGTTTGTGGAGACGAACAGTTATGTTTAAAAGCTACTAATTTTATGCAATCATGTGCGAGGTTTAGTTCTAGTGTTGTCCACTTGTCGATAGAATAATCTAGTGCTTGGCTTTCTTCGGGTTTAATGTACTTTTTTAAGGTAGATGCTGAATAAAAAGGTTTGTCCCTTTTCCTCTTCCATTATGATTGGTATTAGAACTTTATTTTAGCAGTGTATGACTCTAGAAATCCCTCAATCGAGACCTTGCCTTCTTTTCCCGCAGGCAGCGAAGGCTCATTTAGTAGACAGCAAGCATCCTGTGTTATTGTCTCTGGTTATGTGACCTTGAGCCTCTACATTTTGTGTTCGTGTTTAGTTTTCTTGTGGGATTTATGATAATCGGTTCACGCTGCTACATAGTCGATGATTATACAGATTTTAAATTAATAACCTTTTATATGTAAAATTGCGTCTTGATATTTTTAAAATCAGGGTAGGATCTAGACTCAACTCTCTCTTCTTCCCTTTGTTGAAGTCGGGTGATTTAATAAGAGCATCCCATGTTATAATAATATATTAAACAAAGTCAAATTATTTTATGGCATAAGAATAGATCTGTTAGTTGTGTATGTGGCTGTTGAGATTTTGTGGTAGTGCATGAATTCATTAAGCTAGTTTTTAGGGAAATTTGTTATTTCTATTATTATATACGGTGCACTTATTTCAGTATTTAAATGTCAAGTGAAAGCAATTATTAATAAATTTTCTTTTCTTTCATTCTTGTCCTAATTTATTTGCATAGCACATTATTGCTTCTCTTCTTCCACTTATCCTTTAAATGTTTAGATAAACATTACATTTGGTATCAGAGCCAGTCAACCTTCAAATCCCGAAATACTTTTCAGGTTGTGAAATATGGCAAACAATTTTAATATTGTTTGGTCTGGTCCCAAATTAGATGGGAAGCTCGATTACAATTATTGGCAGATAATGATGACCACGCACCTAAAAGCTCAAAATCTTTGGAACCTCATTGAGCCTGGTCTTGCAAAAGGTGCTGATGCAAACTCAACGTCGAGATCAACTCGCGTTGGAACAAATTCATCAGGGTATTGATTACTCTATTTTTGGGCAGATAGCCAAAGCCAGCACGGCACCAGCACGGCAAAATAGGCGTGGGAAATTTTGAAGGTGTCACACAAAGGAGTAGATCGAGCACAAAAGTCCAAGTTGTAGTCATTGAGAAGGTTGTACGATCGATGTGAGATGACCTCTACAGAGACGGTGGAGCAGTATTTTTGCCGTCTTACCGATCTTGTGAACAAGATGAGATTATATGGAGACAAGATTGAAGAAGGAGCTGTGGTTGAGAAGGTCCTTCGAACCATACCATTGAAGTATGATCATGTGGTTTCTTCAATAATAGAATCACGTGATATTGAGTTGCTGACAATTGCAGAATTGAAAGGTGTGGTAGAAAGTCATATTGAAAGGATCGAAGCAAAGTCAGAGCCACTAGCAGAAGAGGCTTTGAAGAGTCAAGTCAATCTTAACACGACTGGCTCTAATCAAAAAGGAGGAGAATCCGATAGAGGTCGTGGAAGAGGAAGAGGAGGATCTAGAGGAAAAGGACGTGGTAACTCAAATCAAGGAAGAGGTGGAGATAATGCCAAGCGATAAATTTCCATTTCATTGTTATAATTGTGGGAAGTATGGGCACAAGATTGCAGGTTGTTGGCATAAGAAAAACAATCATGACAATCAAGCTAACATTGCTGAAAATTCTGGTGAGCCTGGTGAGCATTCTAATGAATATGAAACTTTGTTTTTGGCTAGTAATGTTTTGCCTAAAGATGAGAACATATGGTTTTTGAATATTGGATGTAGTAACCATATGCGTGGGAGGAAAGAATTATCTTCTGAGTTGGATGAATCGGTCCGGTCTAAGGTTACTTTTGACAATAAGACAAAATTTCCAATTTTGGGAAAATGTAAAATTTCAATTCAATTGAAAGATGGTACACACAATTTTATATCCGATGTCTTTTTGGTTCTTGAACTTCACCAAAATTTGTTGAGTATGGGGCAATTGTCAGAAAAGGGGTATGACATGAGAATCACTCAAGGGTATTGTACCATCACAGATGCTAAAGGAAATTTCATAGCAAAAGTAAATATGACTAAAAATCGACTATTTCCTTTGAAACTCCATCATGCATTTCTTTCTTGCTTTAATTCTGAGATTCCTGATGATAATTGGTTATGGCATATGAGGTTTGGGCATTTTCATTTCTCGGGGTTAAACTATCTTGCAAGAAAGAAGCTTGTTTCTGATTTGCCTGTTGTTAATATTCCTTTTGTGAGATTTATGTGATTGGGAAGAAACGTAAAGAACCTTTTCCTGTGGGTAAGTCGTGGAGAGCTACGAAGCAGTTGGAGATTGTTCATTCAGATTTATGCTCACTGGAGGTTCAATTACATGGAGGTAGTAAGTACTTTGTTACATTTATTGATGATTTAAGTTGGAAAACATGGATTTATTTTTTGAGGCAAAAGTCAGATGCATGTGATGCTTTCAAACAGTTTAAGTCTTTTGTGGAAAAATAGAGTGGTTTTGAAATTAAAATCTTAAGAACTGATAAGAGGCACAGAATATATTGTTTGTGATGAATTCTTAAAAAGGCATGGGATTCAACATCTGATGACAGCTGGATACACTCCACAACAAAACGGAGTGGCTGAGAGAAAAAATAGAACTGTCTTGGATATGGTAAGGTGCATGTTGAAGTCCAAAAATTTGCCTAAGTCATTCTGGGTAGAAGCTGTTGCTTGTGCTGTTTATGTGTTGAATAGGTGTCCAACTAAAAGTGTTTGGGATAAGACACCTCAGGAAGCTTGGAGTGGGACAAGACCTTCTATCAGACATCTTAAGATCTTTGGTTGCTTAGCTTATGCACATGTGCCGGACCAGTTGAGGAAGAAGCTTGATGATAAAGGTGAGAAGTGCATTTTTATTGGTTATAGTGACACATCAAAGGCTTATAAATTGTATAATCCATAAACTAAAAAAGTAGTTATAAGCCGTGATGTCACTTTTGATGAATATGGTGTTTGGGATTGGTCTGCTAAAGAAGAAAGTTTAGTTGTCGTTCCTGTTATTCCCAGTAATATTGATGAGCAGCCTATTCCAGATGATGTTCAAACTCCTTTTTCGCCTGAATCGTCAGTTCGGAGATCGTAACGCGAGCGTCACTTACCAGCTCGCTTGCAGGATTATGCTTTAGGTAATGATAATGACTTGTCTGATGAAGAGATTGTTCAGTTTGCCTTTTTTGCAGATTGTGACCCTATAACTTTTAAGAATGCTGCTACAGAAACTCATTAGCTTAAGGCGATGGATGAGAAAATACATGCCATTGAAAAGAATGGTACTTGGGAGTTAACTGGCTTATCTCCAGGAAAGAAGCCAATAGGAGTAAAGTGGGTCTACAAAACGAAGAACAAGTCTAATGGTAAAGTTGATCGTTTCAAGGCACGGTTGGTAGCAAAGGGTTACAAGCAAAAACCAGGTATTGACTATTTTGAGGTTTTTGCTCCAGTAAGTAGACTTGATACAGTACGCATGCTTATTTCTATTGCTGCTCAAAACAATTGGAAATTGCATCAAATTGATGTTAAATCTGCATTTTTGAAGGGGTTTTTGGAAGAAGAAATATATGTTGAGAAACTTGCAGGATATGTGACGAAAGGGGAAGAGAATAAAGTTTACAAGTTGAAGAAAACTCTATATGGCTTAAAACAAGCACCGAAAACTTGGTATAGTTGCATAGACTCCTATTTTGTTGAAAATGGTTTTATGAGATGTCCTTATGAGCATGCTTTGTATGTTAAATACACTAAATTTGGAGATGTTGTTATAATATGTCTTTATGTGGATGATCTCATATTTACTGGAAATAATTTGAAGCTAATCTCAGAATTCAGGGAGGCATTAATTAGCATATTTGAAATGGCAGATATGGGTCTAATGTGTTACTTTCTTGGACTTAGAGGTTTCTCAGATGGACAATGAAGTTTGCTTGTGACATTTTAAAGAAATTCAATATGAAGGGTTGCAAGTCAGTTTTAACTCCCGTAGCTGAAAAGATGAAGTTGTCCAAAGACAAAGGTGGTAAGAATGTGAATGTTACAGGTTATAAAAGCTTGATTGGGAGTTTGAGGTATCTGGTTGCTACAAAACCAGATATTTCCTTTGGAGTTGGTTTACTTAGTAGGTTTATGAAAGAACCAAAGAATCACATTGGGCTGCAACTAAGCGAATTCTGATATATATCAAAGGTACAAGTAATGATGGGATTTTTTACTCTACTAATGAAGTTGTTAAACTTGTTGGATACACAGACAGTGATTGGGCTGGAGATATTGAAACCAAAAAAAGTACATCGAGATATGCCTTCAATCTTGGTTCAGCTATATTTTCTTGGTCTTCTAAGAAACAGCGAGTTGTAGCACTTTCAACTACAGAAGCAGAGTATATTGCAGCAACTAATTGTGCTACTCAAGTAATTTGGTTGAGGAAAATTTTGGAGTTTCTACAACATCAACAGAATGCGCCTACAACTATTTTCTGTGACAATAAGTCGGCAATTGCATTGTCCAAGAATCCAGTTTTTCATGGTCGCAGCAAGCATATTGATATCAAGTATCACAAAATCAGAGAATTGGTTGCAAGAAAACAAATCAGCATTGAGTATTGTTCCGGTGATTGTCAAGTTGCAAATATCTTCACAAAACCGTTGAAGACATAATCATATCTCAAATTGAAGAAGGCAATTGGAATAACTAGTTTTTTCTTTTTCTGACTTAGTTTAAGGGGGGCAATGTTATAATAATATATTAAACAAAGTCAAATTATTTATGGCATAAGAATAGGTCTGTTAGTTATGTACGTGGCTGTTGAGATTTTGTAGTAGTGCATGAATTCATTAAGCTAGTTTTTAGGGAAATTTGTTATTTCTATTATTATATATAGTGCACGCATTTCAGTATGTAAATGTCAAGTGAAAGCAATTATTAATAAATTCTATTTTCTTTCATTCTTGTCCTAATTTATTTGCAGAGTACATTATTGTTTCTCTTCTTCCACTTATCCTTTAAATGTTTAGATAAACATTATAGTTTTCATGATTAATCCAATAGCATGCTTGTCCAAAGGCAAGAAAAGCTTATTCTCATACAAGAATATGAATCAACTTGTTCTTATTCATTTCAATTCATCATTCATTTGGCAACTCGATGTGCCCGTACATGGACCAATTTGTCACACTATCGCCACATATTCACCCTACACGATGTTGTTTTCATTTATGGAAACTTAGCTCTTCACAACAATTTATGTGCACAGAGCCCCTTAAATGCACTTCGGAAAATCAGAATATGGCCCTTGAGACGTGCTCAGGCGCAAAAGTATAGCGCAGTGTGTTAAACCACCTTTATAGCCCCTCATGTCTAGACTTCTAGTTAAGGCTGGCCTAAAGGTGTTTTGGCTCTACGTAAGTTGAATACATGTACTGAATTCCAACTCTCACAACGTAAGACTTGAATACAACTAAAGTATCCAGTAGCAAACTGTTGGAGATATTACACCG
>CAIGRH010074203.1:0-23659 GCA_903798295.1 Fraxinus nigra
AGGATCGACCACATCACCAACCAAGTTGCCTTCTCTTTTCCTTTTCACTCAACGACAATAAAATAAATGTAAAAGGCACTGCATGCAACTGAGCTTTTTTTCTACCTACATAGATACATACATATATTTTCCCCATTAAAAACATGCCAAATACTCTTGCAATACATGTTGGTTGAGAGAGGTGGGTGGGTGGGATTGGGGGTGTCCATTTGCAATAATGGACCGACTGCTGGAGTTATTATAGTGTGTATAATATGCCATTTGGTTGTGTGTGTCTCCTTTGTTAAATGATATATTGGAATCTCTATACATTTAAAGAAATTGTAGGGACTACATTATAGTAATTATAATGGATTAGGTTGAGTGTGTGCCCTACTGGATAGGGGTGGACCGGCTTTTTAAAAAAGAGCACATCCGGTCCATTGCTTGGACCATTCAGCAGGCCCTTAATTTTTCTTTTATATTTTAAAAGAATATTTTTTTGAAAACAAATAAAAATGTATTAAACAGCCCTTCACCTTCTTTTTTTTTAGGTCCATTGCATTGATTATGCATTCAAAAAGAAATAAAATCTTAATACGCTGATTATGTTATACTTTACATGCACTAATTGATATTTGGTAAGGAAGGGGTTCTTAGTTGTTGGCAGTTCAGAGGTCACGGGTTCGATTTGTGGGTTTCTTGGAAGGCAAGACTCTCTCCTGGAAGACACGATTTATTTTGAAAGGCAAGAGTTCTCCTGGAAGGCAAGGTGCAACATATGTTGGCTCGCTCGATACTTTGGCAGATCAGTGGAGGGGTTCTTGGACCCTGACCGTTTGAGGCACATCCCGCGGTTTACCTGTCTGCATCTTGAGGGATCAAGACGTAGACTCCAGGATTAGTCGTTGAAGGTGGACACCTGAATATAAAAATAAAAAAATAAGATCTTAATACGTTGATTATGTTATACTTTACATGCGCTAATTGATATTTGGTAAGAGAGATAGGAAGAGGAAAAGAAAGTTAAAACTTTGTAAAGTTATACTCAGTTCAATTTATCAAACATGTTGTGACGTTGTCGAGGATGTAAATTAATGACAGAACACACACAAGAACGGAATGTTGGCTGTACAAAGGCTAAGAAGCAACATAATGGCATCGATGGCTATTATGCTGAGTTCCCTCATTACCTGATGACCGGTGTCGGTGGCTGTGACAACCGTTCAATAGGGCTCGTTTTTGGAGACGATTTTTTCCATAAAAGTTCTCTATATCGGTTTGCTTCTAGGTGGCATTCTTGTTTAATGTACAATCAGTAAGGTACTACAGCCGTGCAAGTATACACATCAACAGGGACGGACGCAGAAATTTAAAGTTAGGGGGCACAATCGAACTTACAAAAAAATTGAGAGAAATTTTACAATTAAAAATTTACGTCCGAAAAAATTATACCACGTGTAATTTTGCCTCTGAAAATTTGCATGACGTGACTTTTCGGATGTAAAATTTCAAATTTTTTTTATGTCATATTTCATATATATTTTTCCAATAAAATGATGAAAATCATATTGAGAAATTTGTATCGCAAAAATAATAAACATTAATAAAATAAATGAATTTTTTAAAAGAAAATGCAAGTTATACGCACATTTAACACATTTTTAACTATTTTCGATATCTTTTTGGACTATTCTGTATGCTTAAAATGTAGTTCTCAAAATAAGTTTTTAAATGACATAAGCAATTTGTAAATTCGATTAGCGAACGATCATCGAATAATTTTTAAAGTTAGTATGTTATCGAAAATTTTGAAATTTTAAACTGCATACTTTGACAAGTCGCAACATTTGCTACGATTGATGATTTCGTACGTCATTAACGATGTAAAAAATTAGACCGTGAGCACTTCGAGATGATATTAACTATTAAGAATGTAATAATTCGATCTCATTTCACATTCCATAATGACTTCGAAAATTGAAACAAAAATATAGAATATTTGGTGGTGTGAAAAAAAAAAAAAGGAAGGAGGAAGCCAAGTTGGGGGGTCAATGTCTCTTTCAAGAAAATGGCCACAAATTATCTTTGATAACACAGAGTATGTAGGGAGGACGGTAAATCGGGGGAGTTATTTCTGGTCATTAGGGCCGAAGGCATTTTATCTTTCTTTTCCTTTGTTTTTGTGGTTATTTGGACCAATTCCTATGTTTTTGTGTTGTATTGTCCTAGATTTTTTTTTTGGCTGTATTTCTCATGGGTGGGATTCTCTGTCTCATCCTGAAGAAAAGAAGGACAAGGAGGCCAATTGAGAAGATGACAGATTTGATACTACAATAAAGAGAAAAGTGCCATGGAGTCGGGTCATGCTCCTTTGTTTATTTGTCACTTTTGTTGTGAACGAGAAGGCAATGTGGATTCAATCCAGGTTGAATCGAATTGCTCGTTTACCTTTTATTTAACTTCTTCTTTAATCCAAATTTCTGGTTGAAATGCATTTAACTAGTTTTATAGTAATTGATCTTCGAGATCAATAAAAAGATGAATGCATATATGCATGTAAGGAAGTGCGTGGAAGAAACAATGTAAATAAATAAATTTGTTTCAATTAACAGTTAATTTTTTTAAGATAAATTAGTTTAATTTGCGCATATATTAGTTATGTTTCTTGTTCAAATTATAAAAGATCACATTTTAATGAAACTTTATGTGAGGTAGAATAGTTTTGAATGTATTCATTTCGCAATAGAGTTTTCAGTGTAAGTAGATAAACGTACGTCGAATGATCAAATTTATTTGCTCTAAGTATTGATAGTCGCACGACGTGGCGCGATTGATTGTTCTAAATCGTTAAGTTAATATACTCATCAACAATGTCTATTTAGTTGCGATTGATTTCCATTATTAAAAGCTCTTTTTTTTTTTTTCCTCAAACCCATTTTTAATCATGCATCTTATGATGTTCACAACTTTTATTTAATTTTGTACCACACATTTTATAACTTTTTTTCTTCCAATCTTTTATTAATTAATGTCTCGTCCTTGATGACTATATATTTCAAAATATTTTATTTTCATGCTTTGAAATGAGAAAAAAAATATTTTTCCCCACTTATTTATTTATTTTGACAATTGATGGGAAAGCAAGTATTTTTATGTTATTTCACCAAACTTTTAGATATAAAACCGTTATCAAATATAAAATGTGTTAATTAATGAAAAGTTTGAGGATAAGAACGATGTGAAAAATCACTAGAGATGTAAGTGTTATAATGAGCAAAAACTAACAATTTTCAAGTACAATTAAAATGTGGTGCAAAAAATAAAAATTATGGTGTGAATATAATTACATTTTATCAAAATTTATCAATAATCTTTGAAGGGAAGAGAACCTACATGCTAGTAGGTTGGGCCAAAGTCCACATGCGCGCGCCGTCGCCGTCGCCGCCGTTCATCCGACCAGTCGGCACGAGCACGAGTCACGAGTCGTGGGCTTGGACTTGGGCCAAGCTGATATATATATTTTTGGTAAAATAATATTTGATTTATATTATTTTATTATTATTTAAAATAATAATATATTTAATTTATATTATTTTTTTCCCCAAATTTTTTGTGCCGACACGTGGATTCTTCTAGAATGACGGTTAGCAGTTGACGGTTGGCAGTTTCTGTCCAAACGGTTGTGTCTATTAAATACAACTTTTCGACTCTTGCGTCTTTTAGACACAACCTTTCAACTTTTATAAATAGGTCGAAATACCCCCGGTTTCATTCACTCCAAAATCAATTTTGATTTTATTCTTCTTCCAAATTTCTTCCTTTGTCCCTGCATTATTAATATTTTGCAATCCAGCCTTCAAAAAATATTTTCGTGCATTTTAGTCCTTCAAATTGTAGAGAGATCAAAATATTAGTAGGTTCGCCGGACTTGTAATTTGTAGTGTTACTATTATAAGTCGAGATCGTTGTATCTTGGGAGACGAGTGCCGGAATATCATCAGCACCAATGCGGGGCATTATCGTTTTAAGGAAAACGAGTTGGAACTCTTGCATCGATCATTTTTCGTGCCTTCATTTTCACGACATTATTGCCCTTTTAATTCACGGTGATTTCATTACTTGCCTATATCTAACACATTTTTCCATTTTCAGGGGATATATTTCTACCAATTCAGAAGCTGTCAAGAATGAAGATCCATCTTGGACAACTGATGATGAAAGTTCCACGACTGCTGGTGCTGATCGTCTTGAAGAAGCTGTTTTATTGCTCAAAGCCCTAAGAAGGATAGCTAAGTGATTCAAAAGGTATTTTAGTATCTTGATTTTTGGGCTAATCTAATTCCCTGCATTGGTTCTTTTGCTTAAGATTCCATATACATTTTGCAAATCTAAAACATAGCTGCACCATTTTACAAGAACAATTGCTGTCGATGCTAAATCTTCTGATTTATGTCAGAATTCACTTTTTCCACCAATGTTTTATGTTGAGTCCTGATCTGTGACTACATTTATTCGTTTCATGACTGAATATTTTAGCTCTGGGGATGGCTAAGTGATTGGTGGACTTTTCATCATTGGTCACAATGTAAGTAGTTTTATTGTTTTAATTAACCAGGATTTGTTAGATATTTCACAGCTTTATTTAGGAAGATCAGCAGTGGGACAAATCTTTGATGTCTTCACTTGGAATATCAATAGCCAAAACTGATTTTAAGCTATAATTAGTTTAATTAAAAGCTAAAATCCTACCATTGCGTTGCAAGTTAATTACACGAACATTAACACGTTTTTATCTGGTTTAAAATTTGCAGCTTTGGCAACTAAAGAGTTGTAATTGCACAGAGCAAGTATTGAATGAAGTAACCGAGCAAGGAGATCGTTATAAAGAACTCTTGGGATGGAGACAGAATTTCGTAATTCATGCAACTGTTGCCATACTATCATGCATACAGGGTGTATGGTGGTACAGGAAAAGCATACACCCAGAGACCCCCAAAATCTTACTTGAAAACTGTCTTAAAGTTTGTTGTTTTGGGGTTGTGGTCTTGGATTTTTCGTATGCTGCTGATGTATTAATCAAGAGACTACTGGAAAACTTGGGCTTTTCCTGTTCGAGTCGAGTTCAGTTGCCAACCTGCTATTGCCTGAGATGATGACAACTAAGTCGGAATGGGCTTCTTATTGACTACCTAGGGATGCATGATTAACTTGGAATGCTTCCTCATCAGGAACTGGGAAAACAGTGCACAGTGCACTCTTTGAGGCGGCTGAGTACGAGACAACATGGCATACTACGATACACAGACATGCTGTCTGTCTCAGCAGTGTCTCAACACTAGCAAGTAAAATGTATACTGATTAATGACTTGGGTTATTGGAACTTGCACGCTCCCACTTTCCTGCAGTTGCAAATAATTGATCGTGAAATATATTGTTACAAAATAAGAAAGAATAACTTTTAGGAGATTCACAGTTTAGGTATGGCATGCAATCAAATAAAGAAAATAATTTGTCAAAACTCAGAAGTTTCAAATCTTATATTAACATAAATCAGTCTTCCCACAAGCATTATCGAACATCTGGAATAATATGTGCAGACCTTATTAGATGAAACCGGTTGACACGTTCTAAAGAGCAAAACTTCTTTTCGATTGAAACCAAAATAATGCACACGATTGGACAGAGTACTAATAAAATTCTGATTCCTACATTGTAAGGTCACCATTCGAAAAACCATCAATTGCCTACGCATACAAGGTTAAAATGCAAATGCAATAAATTCTGCTTAAAGTTGTTACATCCTCATAGCGTTACCACAGGCTCAATAAATAATAGTCTGTGCCCTGTCATGAACTCTTGCAATCAAGATCCCTGTTTTAATTCTTGCCTGCTTCGACCTCTCTTAATTTTTGCTTTAACACGAGACTGTCACTAGGGTCTGCACCGTGTTAGCAAAATTTCCAACAGCCATGATAATCAGAAGAATCCCACAGGAGACCACCTGAAATTAGTGCATTATAACACCTAATAGACTATGATATACAATGTATATTGAACAAAAATGAAATAAAACAAAAAGTTGCAGTCAGTCGCAAGGAGCAAATAAACAAAGATAATCATACAGAGATATTCACAAGATTGTGCATTTAAATAATTTTATCTACCCTGCCACTCAGAGAAGAATCCAGCAAATGCAGTTTTAAGCAACAAGACTCCAACATATGCTTCAAAACCCTGAAAACAAAGAGCGCATGGAATATAGAGATGAAACATTTGTATCCATCAAGAAGACTCAGGGTCTTGAAAGGCTATAGCACTCTCCAAGATGACCTCTAGATAGCATAATTTCCAATGGTTCTAACATCTAAAGCAAATTTCAAGCTTTGTGGAAACAAATAGTGGAGCAACAAGAATTCCAGCAAGACAACAATAGTAACTGACCCCCCACTCCAACAGTTTCTCCCCGAACAACATCCATTCTCCTGGCCTACAAGCAAAAACAATACCTCAAAAATGTCTCAAATAAAATACTGTAAAAAACCTCAAAAGAAAGTCATGGAAGAGAAACTTCCATGTTAGCCAGAGTTTTGGGTTAAAAGCCAGAATTTGTTTGCAAGCAATAGATTTACCACAGCTTCAACTATTATGGTAGGATGAAGAGGCCTGGACCTCTTTTAGGTGCAGATTACAATAAATTCTGAAATTAAAACTAGTTTTAGCTAAAAGATAAGCCAAAATGCTCACCACTCTCCTCATTCGATAGCATAAACAATTATGCAAAAGTATAAATTGATTGAATGCACTTATTTTACTCGTTTACACGTCTTGATAAAACCTTGTGCATGGAAAGCCGTAACTTCATCGGATTAATATAATTTTGAAAGACAAGCTGCCGGGAGAGAAGAAAAGGCACATAAGAACTTGTCAGAAAAACGTGATTTTAAGTCTGCACCTTGCCTAGAGCAATACGTGCATATTAGCATATAGTCTTTGCCGTTGGTATCCATTCTGGAGAATCATTGCAACTCCTTGCATAATTGCCCATTTCAGTAACAGTTGTACACCTCTCTGCAATGAATAATTTGATTTCCAATTATCTAACAAAAACAGAAGAAAAGAAAAGAAACATGACGAAACTAAGCATGGAAGACATGTATAGAAACTTTTGAGCTGTCAGGTCGGTGTGCATGCTGTGCAGGAACACGAAAAAGCATAAACACCTGTTTCTGGGCACAATCAGATCCCCACTCTATCTCCCAGGTAAGATTTATAAGGGCCATAGCCATAGCACAATAATGGTGTTTGAAAGCAATTACAGAGAAAGCACGAGAAAATTGAACATGAAAGATCTAACATTTACCAAGTACAAAAAAGAACCTAAGCCTCCGTTTGAAAAGAAATTATAAACGGTTTAATTTATAAATAGATAGAAATGAATAGTACTCATGGATCCATTGGAATGTGGTTGAAAATAAAATTTGACCAATTTATATTCATAAATTTTCCAAACGGAGGCTAACTATAACAATTAAGGAGCTTGAGAAATAATATTTATATCGAATATTCATGTCAATTATGCACAATAGCTCCATGATTTTCACAATCTCCCAACTCTTTATACATTTTTTTGTTTCAAGTCTTTGAACATGGCAGTGTTGTTTCAACAACAGTGCAATCTGTACACGAGGGTACAAAATACTTCTTCAAGAAATTTATTCCTCCCCTAAAACAATATGTGGTTGATTACCACATTCATAAAGAAAGTCGGCCATGTTCATGGCTGTGTCTGTTGAAGAATTTAAGAAAGTCTCGATGTGTGAAACCACCGAGAAAGTTTGAGATATCTTAGAAACCACACACAAGAGAACTAGAATGGTTAAAAATTCTAAATTGCAGTTGTTAACCACTAAATTTGAAAAGATTAGAATAAAGGACGATAAGTCGTTCGATGAACTCTATGTGAACCTAAATGACATAGTCAACTGTAGCTTTAAATTAGGTAAAAATATCTCTAAGTCCAAAATTGTTAGAAAAGTCCTTAGATCCCTACCCAAGAGGTTTAGACCTAAGGTCACTGCGATAGAAGAAAGTAAGGACTTAGCTGCTGTTAAGATTGAAGAACTCGTAGGATTACTTCAAACATATGAACTCACTATATCTCAACCAACTAAGGTTAAATCCATCGACATGAACACCATTAGAGAAGAGGAGGGTGAGTCAATTGACATCGAGACCCCTAGGGACAGTGAATTTGTCCATTTTGTTAGACAATTTCAAAAGACCATGAGGAATAGAAGAATACCTCGAGAGAGAAAAATGTTGATCATAGTAAATTCCTAGTTAAAAACGTGATAAAAATTCTTCTAAGACTTCTAGTAAGAAAACCCAGTATGTTATGTGCTATGAGTGTAAGGATTACGATCACTATAGGAATGAATGTTCTAATATAAATAGGAGCTCAAATAAAGAAAGATATAAGACATTAGCGGTGCCTCTGAATGATGAGGAGTCGAATTCGAGCGATCAAAGTGATACCTCTGGTAGTAAAGATAAACAAAAATATATGACGTTCACGTCTAGAGTTAAGACTGAATCTGATAAGGAGAGTGAGAAGACTGAGAGCGTTAGTTGCAGTGAAGAGTCTGACAGTGATAAAGAGATTCATGCAGCTTATGATAAGATGTATAAGGAAAATCTTAAGATTCTTACTAAAAATAAAGCTTTAAGTACGAGAGTCATAGAACTTAAGTCGGAAAATGAGAAACTCTTAGTGTACATCCAAGAATCTACCTCAACCTTGAGTGAGTTGAAATCCATGAATGAATCTTTAGATACTCAGGTTAAGAATCTCACCAGTGAACTTGAGAAGATCTCTAGGAGAGCTAATGAGCTGACAGTTGAAAAGGAAACCTTAGAAGTTTAGGTTAAAAATCTTCTGAGCGATCTAGAGTATTCAAAATCTCAACTTCTTGCTTTTTCTAGTGGTTCTAAGAAGTTATATAACATTTTAGGAATGAGCAAGCCTATTGGTAATAAGGGAGGTCTGGAATACAATAAAAATGATCGTAATGTTACTAATACGTTCAATACCACATTTGTCCTTGGTACTGACCAGCTTAAACATGTGTCAAACCCTGAACCTAAGAATAAGGAATATGTAGGACAGATGCCTGCTAGACAGCGTAGGACCCACCACCTAGGAGTAGATATCAACGTTCTCATAACTTTGGTCTTGTTGTTAAACCTTCATTCATAACGATTATTTTTACTATTGTAATTATCAGAAGTACAAAAGGTCAAACAGCTAGATGTTAATAATGCATTTATGAATAACCATTTAGAAGAGTTCGTTTTCATGGTTCGGAAAGAATTTTGAGACGGAGATGGTATTAAAATTTGTCAAACAATATGCCCATATTTGATATAGATTCAAGTTAAAATCAACAATTAATTTTAATAACATATTTTATGATTCACAACTTTTTAATCATACATTTCATTTAATTTTTATTAAGGGCTTATTCGTCCTAGTTTAAAATTCAATTAAAATTGAAAATATAGTCGTTATTGGGTCTCGCTCGTATAATAATAGTCAACAATAACTGCTAATTTTTTAATTTTAATCTGATTTTAATCTCTACCGAACACGCCCTAAAATTTATTAGAAATTTAATTTTAATTTATAGTTAAAAGTAAGATGTTATGTGAAAAAGAAATTGATCGCAAAAGGATATTTTATAGAAATATCAGTATCTTTGGTGGGCCTAACGTGGAAGCCTACTATTGGTTGACAAATGATAAGAAATTTGTGTCCATAATTCAGTAAAATACCACCACAATATTATATTATATATATTCTTCTAACCGTAATGCATATTACAGCACTACGAACAACTCCACGTAAGTATTCCAATGGCAGGAGTGGCCGGTGTGAGCATTACAACCCCAAAAGTGCTGGCATTAGAATCCCCCAGAAAGTTACAATCCGTCAAATTCTCGTTGCTAAACAATCCATGGAAGAGGTGCACTGAATTTGGATGGGGTAGGATGTACGTCCATCCAATACCCGCAACACCAGAGGGCATTTCGGAGAAGGTGGCAGAGAGCGTGAAGAACGCCGAGGAAGCCTGTTCCGGAAACCCCACCGCCGGCGAGTGCGCGGCGGCGTGGGACGAGGTGGAGGAGCTGAGCGCAGCGGCCAGCCATGCCCGGGACAAAAAGAAAGACTCCGACCCGTTGGAAAATTACTGCAAAGAGAACCCGGAGACTGATGAGTGCCGCACTTACGATAATTGATCATTTTGTCATGGTTATGTTTTCGAGTCTATTAACTATTATGGTGATTGATTCAGCAAACACTACTCTGTTTAATTATGTTATATATACTTCTATACATATTTGTACTGAATTAAAGTTATTACAAACGTCTAATCTTGAAGAGTTTATACTCCTTTATTCCTTTATTTAGCGTACCCAAGTCCTAACCATTTTCCACAAAATGCGAGAAATCGTATAACCACTATGAGTGGCAATCAATTTGTTGCAAGATTTGTAAAAAAGTGCAGCAGCGCAAGAGTAACAACAAAATTCATACAACATCGACTTCAACCCAAGCAAATAAATACATATATACCAAGCAACCATCATCCAATTAAATAGATTTTACTGCCAGAAACCACTGATCAACTTACAACAAAGCAAACCATCGATCTAATAGACTCCATATCAACATCTACAAAATATATGTATGGCATGTTTGCCACGATAGACTGGGAAATACTGGATAATAATAAAGAGGACACTACCATCCAGTAACATCTAGGACTTCGTACCAAACTATGCACTAATACTCTTATCACTCGACGGTGATGTCCTCTTATGGGCACATTTGACAAGATAGACTAGGCAATACTGGTACCCAGTAATATCTAGTGTTTTGGATCAAACATGCCCTATTATTCTAGACTTAAATGACATACTGAAAAGGAAAACCAAACCATTATCCAAACATAGCATGACTAATGACACAAACTACCATATAGGAGAACCAGCAAAGCCTCACAGGAGACTTCTTTCACTATTATTCAGTACTGGAACATATCAGCTGATGCAGTGATGGGATGTATTGGGCAAGGCAGCTGCCATGGCTCGAGTAAGGTATCAGGGATATCAGGAATATCCACCACCAGTCCACTAACATCGGACACGATTTCAAGAACAGAGTTCAATGACCGGAGACGATCAGTCAGCTCTGCAAGCTGAGCTCTTAGCACGTTGTTCTCTGAGGCAACCCCAACGAAAAGTTGATTAGTGTTGTTGATTTTCTGTGAAAGGACATTGTTCTCATTCTGCAGCTGGCTCACTTGGCCAACCATCTCATCCAGATGTTGCTGCTTCCTCATCCGAGACCTGCGTGCAGATTCGCGGTTTGATATCATTCTTTTCCTTTTCCTTTCATCGTACACAGCATAGCGTTGGTTCACTTCGGACCCTGGACTAGTTGGCTGCTGTTTTGTCGACATTTTTGGCTCTTTAAATAAAAATTAACAGATTTTGAATGTAAATTTACTATTATTTTCTACAGACTATTGAGATTTGAATGTTAGATAAAAATTGAGGATTTGAATAGTCAATAAATTTGGGAATTCTGACACTGCAAAATTAGGGATTTGGAAAATCAAAGGGCTGATTCATGAAAACACGTAGAAATAGTAGAGGAAAACAACTGAGAATGAGTGGAGAATTCTAATTCGACGCATCAGGATAGCGAGCGTCATTTAAGATCTACGAAGAAAATTTATCAGAACCATAGAATTGTGATAAAAAAAATCCTGATCTTTGATTCTAGTATTATAGCGCTGAAAACCCCAAGATCTGAAAGAAACTAAGCCGAATTTGAGAACTTCCAAAAATCTGCAAAAATCACGGCAAAATAACATCGATTCATTACAACTAATCAACAAAATCAGAACACCAAAACATAAAACAAACGCAAACAACATCAAATAAAACTAAATTGAATGCGACAAAAATAGAAAAAACAACAAAAAACTAAAAAAAATAAAAAAAGCAAAGGGGAAAAACTTACCCGTTGAACAAAGAGGCTTCGTAGAAAAGTAGGGCGAAAGAAGGTTTAGAGAGGTCCCGAGAGGGGGTATTTATAGGCCGGGGAGTGGGTTTTTTGCTTTTTTGGATAACTTAAAAGTAATTTTTTATTGATTATTTTAATTAGGTGTGCCGTCTGTGTATGTTCATAGGTAGAATCACGCGTACAGCCAACTGCCAATGATATGAGGCAGTTAATTGTCCTGATGATCACTGAAATTATGGCTGTTTCTTCAATTACTCACTGAAATTTAAAGATGGAAGTTTTGATCACTATATTTATCAAAATGTTAGACGTTACTCACTGTCTAAATATTCGTTTCAAATCTTTAACGGAATTAATGACGTTGCTGACGGAATACACATGTGACAATTGATCATGTCGTTAACAAAGAATAATGCTATTCATCCTCACAGGAGTTACAAACACAGTTTAGGTAGCATTAATGTGGCATTAAATGATAGGTGAAATTAAATAAGTCATTTAATTTCACATTTCATTTAAAATATTATTTAGAGCCACATGAACTGTGTTTGTAAACATACTGAGGATGAATAACATTACTCATTAACAAATTATCATGCATTCAATTACTAAACATTGAAATATGTCTTCAATTGCTATTAAATTAAATTAATATTTGTTTTTTTTATAACGAAACACATAATAAATTTAATTAAATGGATTTTACAGTGAAACACAATAAATTTGAATTTTTCAAATGATGAAAATAACTTAAAATTGTACAAAAGTATGTTAAAATTAAATTTAACTATTGTGTAATTGGGTAATCATTTCTTGTGGAATTAATAATTCAGATTCGTTTGTCCACTTTAGTACTTTTAAGCGACATGTGAAATTGTGATATTTATTTTTTAACCAACAATAGGTCGACATTATTTTTACAAGTTTCCGTTCTCTTTACCATTTTCAAGTCGTTTTCTATTTTCGATTTTTCAAAACAGTGAAAACACATTCTCTTTCTTATTTTTAAAAACATTCTTTTTTGAAAACAAATTAAAAATTTACAAATAAAACCCAAAACGACAAATTTGTCGTTTTGGGTGTTTTCAGTTATAATCAAACTAAAATTTTCAAAACGCATTTTCAGTGTTTTCAAAACAATTTTTCAAAATACTAAAAGAACACATTTTCAATTATCTCAAAATAGACACTCAAAACTCAAAATGAATTCAAAATTCAAAACACAAAACTGAAATACAAAGAAAACAGCCCCTTAGTGACTAAAATTTGATCACTTTAAAGTTCAACGAGCAATTGAAGACTTTTTTAAAGTTTAATCAACAATCGAAAATGTTTTAAAAAGTTTAGTAAGCAATAAAAAACGTGAAAATTTGTTAACGGCATGACGGGGCGCTGCACATACATTCTGTTAGTCACATCACTAATTTCGTTAAATATTTGGAACGAATGTTAAAGTAGTAAGTAACATCCAACGTTTTGATGTACATTTTTTAGGAGATAATGCATTTTTTATGATGTGGTGCTAAATATGTGGTTGAAAAAGAAGGAAAAATTATTGATGTGATGAAAAATATTATTTTATTGAATAATATGTGGTTGGAAATGAGTAGAATAATGAAAATAAAAATGAAAATGTAGCTCAAGCAATGCCAAAATTCGACATTTTAAATTTTAGGGTGTGTTTGAGCCACATTATTTTGGAAGAATGTATTTTGGAATAGTAGATTGATAGAGAATGTATGGTTGAAAAAGAAATAAAAGTTATTGATGTGGTGGAAAATATTATTTTATTGAAGAATGTGTGGTTAAAAATGATTAGAAGAATGAAAATGAAAATTTTAATATGTATCAAACGGGGACTTAATGAGCAATCAAAGACATATACATACGTACAGTGACCATTTGGACTGTTATATATGTTGATTTTATTTTTCACGCGAATTAAGAAATTTTATTTAGGTTATTGAAAAAGAAATTTTTGTAGAGAATTTTCCTAATTTATCCTTATTTAATTATCGACGGTTAGTATTAATATTTAAAAATAATTTTGAGAAATACTGAACCACTTAAACTATATTCTCTTCAAAAACCTTGTATATGCATTTGGATGATTCCAAGGAGTATGTAAACTAAAATCTGTACAATTTCAAGATTAAGCGAACAAAATTGATTATAAATAGTCAAATGAAATAAGGCTATACAGTAAATGAACAAAACAAATACATTCAACCATTGTTTGATTCTCATTATTTTCAAAATATGTTAAAATCTTTTTTTTTTCAATCACACATTTTTTAATAAAATAATATTATACATAAATTTTTAAAAAAAAACTTATTTTTTAACCACACATTTTCTATCAATATACTAGTCCAAAATATATTCTTAGAATTTTTTTTTGGCTCAAACAGGCATTGAATAAATTAACAAGACTATGCCCCTGTTTATTTATCATTTTATCAAACGTTGTTTTCTACAGTAAACAATCTCCACCACACATTCACCCAATAAAATATTATACACACGAACCAATAAAATTACATTAAATCCAAAAAATATTATTCGTTACATTATTTTTCTCCCAATAATGGGAGACAAACACATCTTATAATTTGGGACAAGAAAAAAACAATCTATATAAATGGGATTGAGAGAGTAATTAATATTCATTTACTATCCATTCATTTCGTGAATCTTTTACTAGTTCTCTTTAAAGTAATTTTATTTAGCTCAATTGGGTATTAAAACAGTAATTTAGGGCATGTTCGGTAGAGATTAAAATCGGATTAAAATTGAAAAACTAGCAATTATTGTTGATTTTTATTAGACGAGTTAGACCCAATAACGACTATATTTTCAATTTTAATTGAATTTTAAATCATACCGAACATGTCCTTAGGCTTAGATAGCGCCGAGTGAATTAAATGATAAATATAATTAATACGAATCACTTAATTAAATTTTTGATTGAGTCTAATATATAATGTTACTTGGATTGTTGTTGTAGCATCCATGATATTGGATAGCAATTGCCAAATGAAGCGCCCCAATTGGTTGAGTATTAGGTATATTACACTTAGTATTCTAAATGCCATTTTTGACTAAATTGCACTTCTGGAAAGCTGCGGATATATTTGTTCATGGTAATTTGAGAAGGAAAATAAATTTATATAATATATACCAATATGGTATGATTTTTAGCAATTACTAAAGTAAATGATAATGTATTGTTACCAATATTTTAAAAATAGACCCGGTCATTGACTCGAAAAAAGTTAAAGGGTCTAGAGTTAAAAAGTTGAATCGGGGTTGGTTCGAAATAAAAATAATAACAAAATAAATATTTTTATATATTACATAATTTTTTTTAATTAAAATAACCTTGAATGAATTATTTCACAGTTTATTACTTATTGAGCAACTTATGTCAAGTTGTGACATAAATGGGCAAAAATAATATTTACAGCCTATTATGCAATGGCCACTCTCTCAAAAAACTCACTTTTTAAAAACCACTCACATAAGAACCTTTTTTTTTTTTTAGGAACTTGCAGTCGCTATTCGTGAGTGCGCATCGATAAGTCTCGCTCTATGTACAGTAGCCCGCAAACCACACAGAAAAGATAATAACTTATTTTAGAGCTTGTTTAGGAGAGATTTTTTGGGGGAAGAATTGATTTTGAAGAGTGATATGATGGGAAATGTGTGGTTGAAAAAGAAGAAAAAATTATTGAAGTGATGGAAAATATTATTTTATTGGAAAATGTGTGGTTTAAAATGAGANTTTAAAAAAACCTATTATTCTATTGGTTGTAAAATTTAAACAAATGCTACAGCTAAATAATAGTTGTGTAACATTAACAATTTCATCTGCCAACCCACAATCAACGGCCACTTACGCATATACTGGCAGGCACAACTGCTACATCACTCTTTTTTTGCTGAGAGCTTGTTTGGGAGGGATTTTTTGAGGGGAAGAATTGATTTTGAATAGTGATATGATGAAAAATGTGTGGTTGAAAAAGAAGAAAAAGTTATTGATGTGATGAAAAATATTATTTTATTGAAAAATGTGTGATTGAGAATGAGAATTGATTTACTGTAAAATTTAGAGAATTCGTATCAAACGGACCCTTATTATTCTTCTTTCAATTATTGAAGATTTTTAATTTCAAATTTTTTTAACTTTTTAAATCCAAAGAAAGTCAACATTTTGGAACCTTCGAAAGAATATTCTTCTGGGGATTAGTACTAGGAAGCTGAACAGAAGGTGCATATTACGTAAGAGATGATGTGAGCTTATTTGCCAGGATGCTCTCCACTCTTCTGTTTTCAACGTGCATCTAAAAGTTTTGAAACTTTCAAGTTTTATAAAACTAATGTCTAGATCCATGGTAATCCACGAGGAGTTAACATCTGTGATTCAAGTTTTGTTGGTTTTGTCCATCCAATTATTTACAGATAACTCATTTTTAAATGAACATATCATTTCAAATTTACCTTCGTTAGTTTCACTATTAACCCACCCACCAAATTACTGAAATGTTAATTTAAAATGAATTATTAATAATTAATTGAGTGATTAGTAAATTGTACCAACCCAACTATTGAACTTTAATTTCTTAAAACTAGTTCACTTAAGCCTATGTTTGGCTCTTTTTCTTTTTTCTTTTTTCAAAAACTCATTTTCAACTATATGTTATCAAATAAAATAATTTTATAAATAAATAAAAAAATCTTATTTTTTTATCACATATTTTTCAAAAAAATCACTATTCCAAAATGCATTTTCTTATCAAAATGAGGCTCAAACAATTGCTTAACTTTAATTAGTAGCACGTTTGAGTCTCTGACATAGCGGAAGATTATAGGAAAGATGAACAACCTCACAAAGATTAAAAAAAAACTCACGAAAATTTTGATTCAATTCAATAATATGCTGCCTCAAAAGGCTTACAATGCTTTAAATAGTAAAACCCCAGCAAAATTTGGAAAACAAATAATAATAATAATAAACGATATTTTTCCATAAATAAAAAATTCGAGCGAACAACTGAAATGGAAACTCCTAACATTCAGGATCGTCCTCCAACAAACGGAATATGAATCCGAAATTTATTAAATAAGATATTACCAAAATAAAAATTATCATAAACGACAAAAATGTTTAATCGAAGATCTAAACGATGAAATATGCCCAAAATCTGACGTACGTCATGGCCAAAGGCGATAAGTTGTGATCATTGACCCGTTTTCAATCGAATTAGACTAGCAATTCGTAAAAAACTGACAAACCCGAAGTTATCATGAAATCATTTTTTTCCCTTAGTGATCTCACATCGCCATAAACTCTAACTCATTATGCACTTTATCAGTCTCCATGAAAAAGTTAAGAATGCATTTTAAAATAATAGATTGATAGAGAATGCGTGGTTAAAAAATAAGAATTTTTATTTTTAGGTTTGTGTGTAATATTATTTTATTGAAAAATGTGTGATTGAAAAGAAGATAGAAAAAATGAATTTTGAAAATAATGAGGATTATATAAGTGATAAATAACAATTACAACACTCAGTGTTGACATTATTAGATGACATAACATAATTGACTATGTATAAGTTAAAACTGATGAAATTTTCAATTTTAGTTCCTAGTAGATAATTTTTGACATATTAGTTCCGAGGCTAAATACTCTTGGTGATCCATAGCGAAGTAGGTTTAAAGTTTCAACATCATTTATGAGTTGTTAAATTGCCCTAAGCCATTGTTTGATTGGGTTATATTTTTTATGGAAAATAAATTCTATTTTCACATTTTTTCATGTTTGATTGACTAAATTTTTCATAAAATTGGTTTTTCACGTTTTCTTGGTTTTTGAGGGAAGAACTTTTTCTGGGCAATTTTTTTTGGTAATAGAAACAAATTATATCCCCAATTGTAACAAATGTTATCTCTTTAATAGACTATTTTTATGGAAAATAAAGTCAAACGAACACCAAAAGATCCTAAAATTCTAAAAAAATAAAATTACAAAAAAAAAGTCTAGAAAAATAAAAAATAAAAATAGTTCAAGCTCTGAATATTATTTACATAAAAATTCTAAAAAAATATTTAAACGAACACAAATTAAGCACTCGTCATTAATTTTTATTTTAATTTCCTATATTTTGGACTCAATTTTTTATTTGTTTTTATTTTACTTTTATAACGAGAAAAAGATATTGTAAGATTCACCAACTTTAAAATTTATATATTACTTGATAATATATTAACATAAATTTATAATCAAATTTCATAGAATAAAATGTCATAAAATAATTTTTCAAAATTTCAATCAAGTATGTTTTCTAGTTTTCTGTTTTGACAAATAATTTTTCAGAATGACGAATCAAACACGTTTTTAGCAATCTTAAAATAGACTTTCAAAACAGAAAATGAAAAATGAATTCAAAACTGAAACAGGACTAAATGTATATCATTTAAATAGTCTTCAACACGCCCCCTCATGTGTAGGTGAGATTTTTCCCTCGTCAAAACCAACACGTGGACAATTCATTTAAATGGTGGCGGCGATATTTTAACTCGTGACTTTTGTTTTACTCTATACCATGTTGAACTACTTGATTTAAAGGCTTTAACTTTTAGATATGGCACATTTATATACTGTGTTTAACACTTAACTTCTCTTATAAGAAAACACTGGTTAACAACGCTTTTGACATTTCATTGAACTTTGATATTGATTTAGCCTAATATGTCGATCAACATAGTACATTATAACACATGTTGAAGGCTTAATTCCAGTCTATTTACTTTCGTTGCTTCCTCATTTCACAGTTGTCTTTGAGCCACAATATTTTCAAAAGAGTGTATTTTGGAATAGTAGATTGATGAAGAATGTATGGTTGAAAAAGAAGGAAAAATTGTTGATATGATGAAAAATATTATTTTATTGAAAAATGTGTGGTTGAAAATGAATAGAAAAATAAAAATAAAAATTTTAATGTGACTCAAACAGGGCTAATTTTCATTTGTGAATCACAGAATTTCCGTCAGCCCGCTTCTTAATGAAAACTCAGATTTGTTACTGAAGTTGAGAGACTTGATAATTGACTGGGTGCAAGAAGGGTTACAAAATTTCTTTCGGACTCTTAATGATCATTTCTTGTTGCTTTCCAGAAAGAGTAATTTGGCCAGTCAAAATTTAAATATTCCAGAGGTAATATTGGGTGACAAAGTGCTTTCTGGCTTGTGCTGGCTCATCTATCTCTTTTCATCGAACAAAGTGCCATCCCCAGAATTACTGAGGCAAGTAATCAACTCCAAGCTATATTCTCGTTTTCTTTTTAATCACATTAGCAAAATCGTATTTCTTCCTCAGGGTCAGGGGTCTTGAATTGACTGTCTTTAATTTCTCAGGAAATAGCATCTTCTTTTTCTGGTGGTGGGACTTTGAGTATGGTCCGGCTTTTGTTCCTGCCGAAATTTGTCGCACCTTTCGGTCAGCTGAAGAAAGTTCTTAGATCTTGTCAGCATGCTAGATTTGGTGGCTTTTCCTTCTCCATAATTTACATTTTAGCAACTGGCATTTATAAATTGTGGACGAGCTCTTACACTGATTATAAATGACTTGTGGTATTGTTAATTACAATGTTGCAGCGCCCATATGCCTGTTCAACACAAAAGCTGAAAGCATATCATTGCTTGTAGAAAAGTCTTGCTCGGTTTCATATTTCATAAGGTATAGCAAAAGTGTTCTCTATTCCCCAAGCAATTCCATTTTCATTTTTGTCATTTTGGAAATGAAAAGATTTCGGCGAACTGGAGCCCAGGGTGGATTTACAACTCATTTACAAGTCGGGGGGCAATTCATATTGAAAAATTTAACAATATGTTGTAGCAGCACAAGTTTTCTGTGCTGTCATTAGATTAAGCAAACAAAGATCCCAACAGGCAAAAATAAATATTCAAGCTGAGGATATCCCATCTAGATCTGACCCAAAAATATTTGAGGAACAATCTTTCTCCTATTCATTGTTCTTTTCCTCCTGTTTTCCTTTCATTTCTTCATAATGTTTAACAGTCTCCACTGTCTCTTCATTTCATGATCTTCATCCTGGGATTCTTTCTTTTAACCACTCCCCCTATCATTTCAAAACTTCTTGTTCTCTGTTATTTCTTCAGGCCTTTTCAAAGTGACGCAGTTATATATGACGTCACTGCTGATTTTGAAGAGCAGGGACTTCTATAGGCATATATTAAACTAAAGCTTGATCTGCTTTTGCACTTTAGGCTGCCATCTGAAAAGCAGTCAAATCTCTATTCGTGCAAAATGGTATTTCAGTGCAAAGTGGCACTGGTGCTTGACAAAAAATGTGATCATTGTTTCAAGAGTCATGTTATGAATCAACCCCGATATCAAGAATGTTTTGATATCAATTGTTGCGAAATCGGTCCAAATAATTAAAGAAGAAAAATATGGACAATATGAAATTTAATGGATCGCACAACAATCAAGAAAATTGTGTAAGAAGAGAATTCATTATACCAAGAAACAATCAATTGTCTTACAAGATTTGATCATCTCAATCTAATATAAACAATTCTCTATTGTTTCTAATGTATACACAAAGATCTAATTGTTATAATCTCTATTTTTCTTTCTTTTTGAGTCACTTTTGTGTCTATGCCTTATGGAATATTTATAGAAGTCAAAACTTGAAGTTTAGGAGTTCAAGATGAAGTAGAAGCCCCAAAAATCCGGATAGAACAAGAAAACTGCCAAAAAACGAATCTTTTGGCCCAGGACGGCCCGAATCGAGCCCGGACCGACGACTAGCGTTCTGCTCCAATTCTTATTCTTGGCCTAGTGGCGCTCGTCTCTCGTGTTTAATGCTCCAAAGCATGCCTTTAACTATCCAAGAGTCCTCCTTCAGATTAAACTCCTAATTATCATTGAAATTTGATCTTCACAATTTAAAACTTTACAAACTCAAATACTTTAAACTTCATCCAATCATCCAAACACCAAAAAACACTATGATATTTACTTTCCAATCAAACCATACTTTTAAACCAAGATTAAACAAGCTTCCTTCATGCAACAAACTTCTAAATTACATAGAATTTTTGTCATAAAACCTAACAAGTTAAAATACCAATTCAAACACTAGTACAAAAAAAGTTCGGTATAGCATGGACACGTTATGAGTGCCTTCTTGCCTTCATTTATCATTAAATTTAAATGATCAGATTAATATTTTTCATCGTAATATTCCTTTCAGTATAGAAAGACAAGAACTCAAAAAATATCAGTTGTCTTGAAGAAGAGGTTTACAGCCCTGAATTGGGTCAAGGTCAGTAATGTTAAAATTTCGAATTTATGTTTTTCTTCTTCGTGAAAATCTTACAGTTCTAGAAAGGTCTTACAAATTTCTACGTTTTCACAACNCTAAATTACATAGAATTTTTGTCATAAAACCTAACAAGTTAAAATACCAATTCAAACACTAGTACAAAAAAAGTTCGGTATAGCATGGACACGTTATGAGTGCCTTCTTGCCTTCATTTATCATTAAATTTAAATGATCAGATTAATATTTTTCATCGTAATATTCCTTTCAGTATAGAAAGACAAGAACTCAAAAAATATCAGTTGTCTTGAAGAAGAGGTTTACAGCCCTGAATTGGGTCAAGGTCAGTAATGTTAAAATTTCGAATTTATGTTTTTCTTCTTCGTGAAAATCTTACAGTTCTAGAAAGGTCTTACAAATTTCTACGTTTTCACAACTTTTTCTGTAGCACAAAGAACCCAAGGAAGTACACATGTTCGTCGATCTACTTCTCCAAGAGGTAATTCTGTCATTGTGTTTTCATCTTGTTCTACTGTATCGTTATAATTATGTCATCGATAATGTATTAACCGTTTTGTCCGCCTTATTATATAGTTGGAAGTAATAGGACCTGAGGTAAAACAAATTTTTGCCCGAGGCCTTCATCACAAGCATCATTGCACAGACAGCAATGGTAGCACAACATCCTTGCGCAGCAATCCTTTCAGGGGTGATAGACTCAGCCCATCAAATACCCAAAAGGCCCGAAGCCAGCTTTTGGAGACCCATCTAGCAAAATTATTCAAGCAAAAGATGTAAATTTTTACTAAATTGAGCACACGCAGGTTGAGGAACTTCTGATCATAGAGATTATATCTTTGACAGTATCTAATGAGTTGTTTTTAACTGCAGGGATCTATTTTAAAATCTATTGTGAAACTTTCTTCGAAGAATTTGTCAATCTACAGACATTCAATTGAAGTAGGTTCCAACAAATTCAGTTGGATATTTAGTTTTTAAAGATTATGTTAAAGGAGATTGCTGAGGATGAAGCTGCTTTAGATTTCTTGCTTGATGAGGTAAGGGCTGTTCAAGTTGAAATGAAATTTCTCTGACTATTCTTTTAATGGAAGACCAGCCAACTAATTAAATTCCCCTAGCAAATTCTTATAATCAAAGCTAAACGACAAGCAAGAAAATGGAATCTTTTCCTTAATTGATTTGGCTAGATACAATAATTTCTGAAACAACAATTCTTGAGGAAAGACAGTTTTCCATACATTCTTATAGTTCTACTGCAAAATGAGAAGTGTTGATGTGTTTTTATCGAGCAGGTGATTGTTGTCACTGCAGAGCATTGTTTAGATCCAATTCCTTTAGAACCTCCCATATTGGACAAACTTGTACAAGCAAAGTTAACAAAGAAATCAGTGCAGAGCCTAATTTCTTGAAATAGGTCAATTTCTTACCATTCATTGATATATTTCATTTGGATTGTGTTTCTTCTCAAGCATCAATAATTTATTGTTATAATTCATATTGGACCCGGAGCTGAAATGATATTGTTATGTTTTTGGCTTCCCCCAGCTGAGATTAATGCAGAATTACAGAAAATAAAATTTGCACCAACAGCAAATAGAAATTAGAACAGAAGCAAACTAGCAGAGACATAAACTAGCAAGAAGAAAGAACTGAGACGGATTTATAACATGAAGATTAACTTCCTCAAGTCTTTTATTCACCCAGACTTTACATTCAATTACATTGAATCAATCACCATATCAGGTGATTCACTATACAAAATCAGAACATCCCAGAAAGCTTTCTACCATATTGATTTTCCAGAAAATCCCTTTTTCCCACAATCTCACTCTCTCTCATTTTATCTTTATCTTTCACATTCATACAACATGAATCATGTAGAAGAATTTCCAGATTTGCTTTCTACAAATCTCACTTACTACATACAAGAAAATTCTACTTTTCTTCTTTCCCTTGAGCTCCCTCTTTTTACTAGATCTTGAGCTCTTCCAGAATTCTCTTTATTGCGGAGAATTCTCCCTTTTTCAGAGCTCATTTTCTCTGTATTTTGGAGCTGCCCTATTGCACTACCTATAGCTCCTATTTATAGACATAATGGAACATCATTTCAGTTACAAACCAAGGCTCCAGTTGGTTGTAGATTCTAATCGAAAAATGAAAGTTGAAACAGGTGGTTAAAGGCTCCTCCTTTACAATAGATTCTCTTCCAACA
>CAIGRH010074209.1:0-10919 GCA_903798295.1 Fraxinus nigra
TGGAGAACGTTGTGGCAAAAGGTTGGTACAAAATTGAAATTATCTACTACTTATCACCCGCAAACTAACGGTCAAACAAAAGTGGTTAACCGCAGTCTTCATAATTTATTAAGATGTCGGTCCAAGAAAATCTTAGAAATTGAGATTTGATTATTCCTATAGCTCAAATTGCATATAACAGTTCCATGAATCGATCATTAGGTATGGGTCCATTTGAAGTTTTTCATGGTTTTAAGCCTAGGAAGCCTTTAGATCTCATTCCAATGTCCCCACATGCTAGAATATCTATGACATCTAAAACATTTGCACAACATCTTCATGACTTGCATATTGAGATCAATAACCAACTTGAAGGTAGTAATACATCATATAACTTCAACCTGATTTACATAAAAGACATGTTGAGTTTAATATTGAGGATTATGTTATGATTCGAATAGATCGGAGCGGTGTCTACATGGATGCGCCTCCAAATTGAAATTTTAAAGCAANCATTCCAATGTCCCCACATGCTAGAATATCTATGACATCTAAAACATTTGCACAACATCTTCATGACTTGCATATTGAGATCAATAACCAACTTGAAGGTAGTAATACATCATATAACTTCAACCTGATTTACATAAAAGACATGTTGAGTTTAATATTGAGGATTATGTTATGATTCGAATAGATCGGAGCGGTGTCTACATGGATGCGCCTCCAAATTGAAATTTTAAAGCAAGTTAGCTCAAATGCATATGTTCTTGATCTTCCGCTACATCTTGGTTACCACTCTACTTTCAATATTGAGGATTTTGTTGCTTATTATGGCCAATTCAATCTCTCGATGATCCTCTTCTATCTTCATCTGTGGACCTTGACCCTGAATCTCTTGCCACTTCTAACCTAATACCACATTTCCCAATACACAAAGATAAAATTGATGTTATTTTAGATGAACAAATTGTGTTGACTAAAGATGGAAAGGTTCGACGTTTCTTTGTTCATTGGGTTGATTGGCCTAAGTCTCACTGTACATGGATTACTAGAGAGAACAACAGCAGCTTGACCTGGATTAATTGGAGCTCTATCGGAGTCAGCAAGATTTTCCTTTGCCTAGTTCTACTTCTACACATTTAGAGGACATTGATGGGGACACTAGATTCAGACCACAATTGACATGCTTTTATGAACGTTGGAAGAAGCTCCTTCAACCTCTTAGTTTATGGTTGGGCTATTGACTACAACTTTTAATGACTTATCCACTTGACAAGGTCAAGTTTTTTTTTCTCACTCCGGGAGAGTTGATGGGTCAATCATCGAGATTTATTTTTATTGTTATTAGACTTGTCCATCGAGATTTATTTTCTATTGTGGATTTTATTATTTATGTTTTCTATTATTAAGTTTGTAGTAATGGGTTAACCCAAACCCTTCACTAGTAGTTTATGTTTTTTAACTATTTATTGGGTTTTTCATTGTAGTTGGAACAGTAAATGAATGAATAAAATTTTGATTGGCGACTACCAACGTTTTCTCCTTTTTCCTTGGACTTTTCTTTTCTTCCCTGCCGGCTTCTTCCTATGTTTCTTCTTCTTCTGTTTTATGTTTCTACAGTTTGAATAATTGTTCAATTTCATTCTTCACCAAATTAATTCTTCAATTTCATTTTACATCAGACAGCAAGAACTCATTATTTACAATACCAGTTTCAACAGCAAAATGCAACTGTTAAGAGAGATTAAAGAGCAGATGGAATGAGGAAATGCACTCTCACAGAGTGTGCAAATAACTTTAAATGCTCATCAAGAGCAAGAAGTTGACATCATGTTGTACCTTATAGAACAGCTTAATGACCACAACAGCGTTACAGTTTTATATTTAACATAAACTACCGGAGGAAAAACGGATAGATATGCAGGTTATACTTATGTTGAGTGGCTACTAAAGAAAATTCGTATAAGTACGGAATAACACACTTCGACAGAAAAGGCTACAATTGGAAGTACAATACACTCCCTCGGGAAGCTAAGCCTTGTCTACACGTATTCAGCAGCATTAGAATCACCTACTAAAATAAACTAACGTAAAACTTGGCAAGATACACATCACCTCCGATTGACATATCACATTGGGACTATATAAGAACCTATGTGTTAGAAACACCCACTTTGTACAGCTAATTATGCTCTCTCTCTCTCTCTCTCTTTCTCGTCGTAACTCGTCCTGTTATACTTCCTCTACTGGCAATTCAAACTTGTCAACTTCTTCAAAATATGCTCTCTGCTTTTCAATAAAATCTGGTGGCAAGCAAAACTCATTAACACCTTTCTGCAGCATGCACCTCTTCTGCAAAACCACATTATACATGAAACATCAATACTGGATTTTGGCAAATAAATTAGTATTGCGTAGTTGCTCTATAGAAGGCATTTTTGGCACAGGATAGTCTTGAATGAAAGAGCCCTTTATTGATTTCATGTATTATTAGAATTGGTTACACTCCATCTCCTATCTTTTCCGTAACCCAGTTTGAGCCATCAGAATGTGATGTTAAATGCTTTAAATAAATATAATGGTTTTTGCCAAAGTTGGGGATATTCATAGCCAACACCAACAGCAGTCGAAGGACATTACAATGAGACGTTAGGGCAGTCGTGTAACCTTTAACCATCAAAGTTCAATACTGATGGGAATTTGATTATAGTAGTCATAAGAGAGAGCAATGATGCTTTATATGAAATTAAACAGACAATATTATCTGATTATCTATCACACCCCTATTCTATGGGGGCTTTCATGCTTGGACAACCCCAAAATTCCCAATAGCAGAGCTACCATTCTATCTACCAAGAAATTTTAGTATAAATATTCTTTATATGATAGCGTCAACGACTAAATGGTCAACTAGTTAAAAGACATGTCACAAATATAATTGTTGTTTATTATAGTACACTTTCATTTCCATATGGTTCGGCGCCATTCAAAAGAAAGTGCTGATCATACAGCCAAAAAAAAAAAATAGCCTAATATTTTTTTGTAAGATAGAAATTAGGACATATTAAAATAAATGGCAACCTAGTCTGCTGCTTTGAATTCAGTTTTATAATGCTCTTAGTTCAGTTGAATTTCCTCAGAAAGTTAAAAACCAGATAAAACAATTATCTCGTGTTTTTTAAAGTTCCCAAGGCTTAAGCCTTGAGAGCCGCCTAGCACAAGGCTTTTATTAGGAGACTTAAGGCTTACACTTGAGCATGTTCTGCAAATAAGCCCATGGCTTATAGCTTACTATTTCTCATTTTGTGTGGAACCTAAGCCGATTACATTTTTAACCGCACATTTGTGTGGGGTCCATGCTTATAAGCCATAAGCTTATTTGCCAAACCTGCAAGTGTCCTCAGTCAAGGCTTAAGCCTCAACTTACTTAGACCCATACCTCAAGGCCACATGTGAGCATTCTGAGATTTTTAAGTCGTAGATATTTAGGGTTGATTTTTCATAGCCAAAGTGTTTCAAGGGTTTTTTGGCTGTTTTAGACTAAGCCCAACACAAAATATTAAAAAGAAAAAGACTGGAGATTAAAGAAAAGAAATGCAGAGCTCATGTATGCACGAGCTTTTACAGCTAGCGCGTGATGCCCCAAGTGAAATTACAGCTTTCTGATAGCAAAAACTACCAGACAGGCAACTTACTCTTGTTTCTGTTTATACGTTTCTTATTATCACCACTGGCACTGTGTTTTGTCCTCTTTGCTTTGGATTTATTTCCTTTTAAAGTCAAATAAACAAAATTCTTAAGTACTTCACTAATTGTTCCATTTATTTTAGACTTCAAATTTTCGGCGTAGATTAGTAGCTGTTATGTGATTGCGATTATTTTCTACTTTTCTCCATCCATTTTATGCATCCAGTTGCAAATTAGACTTTCAATTTATTTGAAATGGTTTATCATGGATTTTTCAGATAGTTCAAGATATATTGTGAGTGTAATATTGTATTTTAGGGTGTGTTTGAGCCACATTAATTTGAAAAAATGTATTTTGGAATAGTAGATTGATGCAGAATATGTGGTTGAAAAAGAAGGAAAAGTTATTGATGTGATGGAATATATTATTTTATTGAAAAATGTGTGATTGAAAATGAATAGAAGAATGAGAATGAAAAAATAATGTGGCTCAAACATGGACCGAATTACCATAGCCCTTCAGTATGAATAACTCCAGATCATTTACCCACTCCAACGAATCAACCTAAGATGAGCATTTTTAGCAGGTTTGTGAGCATGAATCCAAAAGTACAACATTTTCATCTTTGAGGCTCACCAATGTTAGAGGTGTGCGTGATCACATCATGCAGATGAGGGACATTACGACTCAACTGAAAACTATTGAGGTTGAGATGTTTGAATCTTTCCTTGTGCACTACATATTGAATGCTCTTCCACCATATTATGGACCCTTCAAAATCTCTTATAACACACATATAAAGATAAATGGTCAATTAATGAACTCGTGGCCATGTATGTCCAAGAAGAAGAGGGTCTGGTAATGGAATTAGGAAAAAGTGCATATATGGCAACTGAAGAAAAGAACGAAGTCCAAGCCAAGCAAAAGGGAAAAGGTAAAACGCCTTCCTAAGCTGATATTAAGAGGGAATCCAAGTGCTATTTCTACAAGCTCAAGGGACACATGAAGAATGATTGTGCAAAATTTCAGAAATTGCTTGAAAAGAAAAGTAATCCAATCTAATTTGTTTGTTATAAATCTAATATGGTTGATGTTACTCATAACACATGGTGGATTGATTTTGGTTCTACAATCCATATTTCAAATTCCTTACAGGGTTAACAAAACCTAAGAAAGTCAGTGAAAAGTGAAAAGTGCATCTATTCAAGAAACAAAAGGCGTTCACATGTGGAGACAATTGAAACATGCAGTTTAGTTTTAAGTAGTGGTTTTATTTTGAATTTAGAAAAGACATTTTACATTCCAAGTTACTCTAGAAATTTGATTTCAATTTCAAGACTTGTACCATTTGGTTATTCCTTTAATTTTGCAGACACCTCTTTTAATTTATTTTATAAATCCGATCTTGTTGGGAATGGTACATTGCCTGATGGCCTTTGTTGCATTAATTACAAAACAATGCCTCTTATATTGCAATGCATGTTCACGCTGGTCAAGAACAATGTATAATAAATGAAGATTCCTCTATGTTGTAGCATCAGAGATTGTGACATATCTCCATGAAAAGAATTAGGAGATTAGTAAATGATGGAATATTTAGGGTGTGTTTGAGTCACATTATTTTGGAAGAATGTATTCTGGAAAAATAGATTGATGGAGAATGTGTGGTTGAAAAAAAAAAGTTATTGATGTGGTGGAAAATATTATTTTATTGAAGAATGTGTGATTGAGAATGAGTAGAAAAATGAGAGTGAAAAATTTAATGTGTACCAAACATGGGCTTAATACTTTGGATATTACTAATTTTGGAATTTGCGTGGACTACATAAAGGGAAAGCAGACAAACAAGTCAAAGAAAGTAGCTCATACATATTAGAGATCATACATTCAGATATTTGTTGTTCAGACATGGACTCATATAGTTAGAAATATTTCATCTCTTTATTAGATGATTATTCACGATACATGTATGTTTACATACTTCATAATAAGAATGAAGCATTAGATGTCTTTAAGACATTTAAAGCCGAACTAGAGAAACAATGCAGGAAGTAAACTAAAATCGTGAGAACGGATAGATGTAGGGAATATTATAGTACATTGAGGATAGACAAGCACTTGGTCTATTTGTGAAGTTTTTTCAAGAACATGGGATACTTGCCCAATATACTATGTCGTTCACCAGACCAGAATGGTAAAGAAGAAAGAAGATACCGAACATTATTAGATAAGGTATGAATTATGCTTAGCATCTCTCAACTTCCTAAATTCTTGTGGACTAAAGCTCTTAAAATGACATGTATATATTGAATCGAGTTCCAACCAAGGCTGTTTCAAATATGCCATTTGAATTATGGAAATGTTAGGAACCGAGTTTACAACATATATGCATTTGGGGATGCCCTTCTGAAGTGAGAATTTACAATCCACAAGAAAAAAAAATTATATCCTAGGACCATTAGTGGGTATTTCATGGGATATTCTGAAAGGTCTAAATGATACAATTTTACTGTCCATCTTACAATACTAGGATTGTAGAATCAAAAAATACAAAGTTTCTTGAGAATACTTAATCAATGGGAGCGATCAATCGAGAAATTTAGTTTTTGAAAAAGATCATTCTATTTTTCAACCTTCCACCTCAAGTTATAGATTAATTGTCATTCACAACACCCCTCAAGTTCAAACGGGTGTTCAGCAAACAATCACTGAAATTTCACAAGCCGCTGATCAGGTTGTTCAAGAATTGCAAGAGACTAATGAGCAACCGGTTGAACCACATATTCCCCGTGAGGATGTTGGTACAACATTAAGAAAATCTACTAGAATAACTAAATCAATGATTCCTAGTGATTGTATTGTATATCTATAAGAATCTATCTATAACATTGGAGTAAAAAATGATCCCAAAACAGTTTTACAAGGCATACGTTGCAAAGAATCAGGTTTGTTGTATAATGCCATAAAGGAAGAGATGAGTTCTATGACATCTAATAAAGTCTAAGACCTTGTTGAGTTGCCTAATAATGCGAAAGCCAAATGATGCAAATGGGTCTTTAAGACAAATAAGGACTCATTGGATAACACTGAGATGTATAAAACAAGACTAATTTCCAAGGAATTCACTCAAAAGGAATGAATCGATTACACAGAGACATTTTTACATGTATATAAGAAATATTCCCTTCTTGTCATTTTGGTATTAGTTGCTCATTTTGATTTGAAACTACAACAAATGGATGTGAAAATAGCTTTTCTCAATGGGGATCTACATGAGGAGGTTTACATGAAACAACTTGAAAGATTCTCCTTTAGTGATGGTGAGCATTTGGTGTGCAAGCTCGTGAAATCCATATATGTATTAAAACAAGCTCTCATCAATGGTATTTAAAATTCCATGATGTCATCTCTTCATTTGAATTTGAAGAGAATATCATGGATCAATGTATATATACCAAAATTTTAGTGAGAGTAAGATTTGTTTTCTTATTTTATTCGTGGATGATATTTTGCTTGGAACTAATTATAAGGGTTTGCTACATGAGGTGAAATAATTTCTCTCTAAAAATCTTGAAATAAAAGATATGGATGATGCATTTTATCTCATTGGTATTAAGATCCAAAGGGACAGATCTCAATGTATTTTGGGTTTGTCTCAAGAGACCTATATTAATAAAGTTATTAGAAAGATTTCGGATGCAGATTGTTCACCAAATGTAGCTTCCATTATGAAGGGTGGCAAGTCCAATTTGAACCAGTGTTTTAAAAATGACCTTGAAAGAGAACAAATAAAAAACATTCCATATGCTTCTACTGTTGGAAGCCTAATGTATGCCCAAGTTTGCACAAGACCTGACATTGCATTTATTGTGGGAATATTAGAAAGATATTAGAGTAATCCAGTTATAGACCACTGAAGAGCTGCAAAAAAGTGACGAGGTACCTTCAAGGCACCAATGATTACATGCTTAAGTATAGAAGGATAAAAAATTTGGAGATAATTGGCTATTCGGATTCAGACTTTGTTGGTTGTGTTGATTCAAGTAAATCAACATCTGAATATTTTTTTGTGTTTGCCAATGGAGCTGTAACTTGGAGGAGTGCAAATCAAACATTGACTGCCATTTCCACTATGGGAGGCTGAATTCATTTCTTGTTTTGAGGCTATTTCGCATGGTGTATGGATGAAAAGTTTCATATCATGGCTTAAAAATTGTAGATTCAATTTCTAGGCCATCGAGGATGTATTGCGACAATTCAACGGTTGTTTTTATGGCTAAAAACCACAAGCGTGGTAGTTGAAGTAAACACACCGACTTAAAATATTTAGCCATAAGGAAATGTGTTAAAGAGAAGAAAGTGGTTATTAAACATGTTAGTACTGAATTGATAATTGCCGATCATTTGACAAAAGGCATGTCACCATCGAGATTTAAGGAACATGTAGTTAGAATGGGACTATGTTCCATTATGTAATTTTTGTAAGGACAAATGTTGTTCAATGGAACTCTTATTTGTTTGTGATGATTTCTCATATTTGTGTGCACATTAATTAATTTTGAAAAAAATCATTAATGTTGGACCTAAAATAAATATAAGGTTTATTCATTAAGTAATGTTACCACACATGAGGTAATATTTGAGAAATGTAATACAATGTCATAGATGGAAGATAATATTCGTTATTAGAGAATCTATTGCCATGGATCGTGTATTTTTGTTTATTGAGAATGAGAATTGATGGATTTTGTATATCATATGGACCAAATGGAAGAATGTTAATATCTTGAAAGTTTAAAATGGCCCAATATTTCCCTTATTTATGGGAGGTTAACCACATTCTCTCAACCGCCCCACTTCTCAACCTTATGGAATGGTAGACATCAGATAACTTCTTTGATGGGAAGAAGTTTAAAAAAGAAAGTGCGGTATTGGTCCCTAGGTCTCTGAGTTCTCTTTCACGTAAATACACCATCTCAGAGAGTTCTTGAAGGCTTAAGAAACATCAAACACAATCTGAAATTGTGAAATTTAAATATTAATAGCTGGAGGTTAGTTCTTGTTCATTTTTTTTTCATTTGATCTATATGTTGTTTGTTTACCTACACATGATAGATCACATAGATTCTAATATAATTTTCTTCCCAACACTAATTCTAATAGGCTTCTGTTGACTCCCAATTCCCAAAAGTTCAATTTCCCTCGCGCATGTGCTTCTCCTTCAAGTATATTTATTGTTTTTAAGTAAATAAACGTTTACTAAGAATTCATTCTAGAAAATTATCACAATAAGAGTTCTTTTAGTTTCTTAGAGGTAAGGTGAACATTGGTTGGTTGTGGGTCTATGAATAACCTCTCCTTTCGCTTGCACAGGGATGGGGTACAAAAGAAGAAGGATTGGGGGAGATGGGTTACATATTTCTGGTGTATGGGTGAAATTTATGGTGTTGATTTGCAGAAATGTTTGGGTGTAAAAGAGCTTATTTGCAAAAATTTCTTGTTATGTCTCGTTGGGGAAGAAGATTAAGTATTGGGTGATGGTGGTGATGGCGGGAGACTCTCTGAATTTAGTTTTGGGTAGGGTGGGGGTAGGGATGGGGGTGTTGGGTAGAAGTAGATAATTTTCATTTTCATTTGATTTTTTGGTTTTTAAAAGGGAAAATGTGTTTCGACTTAAATGCCCTTATTTTATTTGGTCAAAATTATAAATTTTTCATTTTTAGGGTCAATTTGGACTTCACCCATGAGTTTTTTTTTTTAATGTTTGATACTTAAGGTGCTACTAAATGAAATGTTTGGATCAAGTCTGATATTAGATAAAATGTTTGATATCTTGGTTGCAATTTTCCCTTACAATAATTTTACTCGAAACTTCCTAATTATGAGTGATGACAAGTTCATATTTTGCGGATGTAATTTAACTTATTGCATTTTAGTTATTTTGTGAATGTAATTTAATTTATTGCATAGTTTATTAAACTAAAATGCTAAGAAATAAGTAGAAATTATTTACTATTTTTCTCAATGTTCCTTTTTAGTGATAAATATTTTCTTTTATAACAATCGTAATGCGTTTGTAAAATTATTACTGGCAATTTGTTACATTCATTTTAATTCGACTAAGAACCCTTTTTTCCTCTTTTCCTTTTTCATGTTTTTGAAAAATAGGAACTTGTGGGGATATATTTTAGTTCATTTTGTTTTCTTTTGTTGAGGTGGAAAAATTATCCCTTTTTTAAAAATACTGGAATAATTCCCTATGTTTATGATAATAACATGGACACTTTCCTCATTTCAAATTTTTTTGTTTAATTCCCTTGTTAAAGACTTCATTCCTTACTATGGATAAGACTACGAAGCCTACTTGGCCCAAGGCCATTGGTCATCACTAGTTCGACTGAAAAATGGTGCTGCACAAAGACCAGATGAATAACATCATAGGTAGGGATAGAGGCAAATGTGTAGTAGCCTTCACTTGACACAGTGGCAAAAAATGTGGGCTGCCAACTACCCTACATGTGAGGGGCTACATAGCGATCACTACTATGCTAGCACTCGCATGGAGCTCTCACCAGTTCAAGGACGTGACAATAACATAACTTATATGTTCTTGTCAACCAATTTAATCAAATGATTTCCCTGCTTGTACAGAAGCAGAGCCGCTAGAATTTCACCAGATGCTGATGTGGCAGCATCTGGACATTAGCATCTGGTTGATCTATTTTTTTTCCATTATCAAATAAAAAACTACCAAGTGTATTCTAGCAAAAAAAATTTCAGCATTTTTCTGTAACATAATATGGCTGTTTAATCAAATAACTATCTACATATATTCAAATATTTTGTAAATGAATATGATGGATTGCAAGAAGAGAATTTCTATACGTATGATTTTGATATGACACTAGGTTGCACAAGATTCGAACTTGGAACTTAGTCGGATGGAATAAATAATTTTCTGGTTACGTTAATTAAATAAAGAAAAATCCCTCCCCATGTTGTGATAGCATTTTCATTGTATACAGCTTCCTCTCTGTATGTATCAATTTCTTTCTTGTAAAGATTTTAAAAACTTGAATACTCAATTGATTTAACATTTATTACAAAAATGTTTGATGTTGTCGAAAATTCGACTAACGCAATCGAAAGAACAAATAATAATAACAGAAAAATAAAAGCAGAAGATGAAACAAGGTATGCCAAAGCAAATCTCTTTAAGACAGATTTCACCCCCCAACAAAGTGCAAAC
>CAIGRH010074245.1:0-11689 GCA_903798295.1 Fraxinus nigra
CCCAACCATTCTTATGCCCACAAATGTGTATTAATTGTTTCCAAGTCGAGCCATAACTTTTGGTGTCGCTAAAATAATCCTACAACTGTTTTAAATCATCGCTCAAATTTATTGGGTATCAAAAACCCAACACCAACAATCCAGAGCGTCTCAAAACTTAAAAAGACAATAACTGTTGAGTGGCATTAAAACTCATTCATCTAAACAGCAATTTAGGCAAATGGATTGGCAAAATTAGACGTGCTACTCTTTAAAAATATGATATTTGATTAATACCCTAAAACTTATGAAAACTACAAATCACGTATTAATTACGTCCGACTGAAGAAAAACTGTAAATAAAGCGGGACAGCGACGGAATGCGCAGCGGTGTGTTGTTGTTGTCCATGTGGGCTGGCGAACCTATTAGTGCTCGCCATGTACAAACTTCCAGCAGGGCTATGCCGCAAGGCTTTGCGCTTGAAGCGCCGTGCGCCTGAAGCGCCGTGCGCCTGAAGTGCCGTCGTAAGTTGATAAAGAATGGGTTGTTGCCTCCTGCTATTTCCTCAAAATAACACTTTCAAGAAATAGAACAAATCAAACGGTAAAAATGTTATCAATCTGAAGTACTGTAAGTGAATTCACTGCATATTACTACTTGATTGCCCTGAATTCAATTGAATAAATGAATGACAGACACGCTCGGTTAATCAAGCTGGGCTTGGATACACCACGAAACTTATCAATAACTCCTCTCTGAGCCACACACACCAAGTGTTCGATCAAGTGTCACACAAGGACAAAACCTTATTGTCCGCCCTCATCTCCGCTTACGCCCGCTCCGAACCATCTCAATATTCCCTGGCAATCCGAATTTTCTCACTCATGACTCGGGATCGGGGTCCGGATGCTCGCCCAAATCACTTCACCTTCACCATCGTTGCCCGAGTCATAGCTTCTACCCCTGAACACTTTGGCATGGGGAAAACCCTTCATGAATACGTCATTAAAGCTGGGGTGATGTTGGAAAAACGTTGTTGTTGAGACTGCAATTATGGATATGTATACAAAATGTGGGGATGTAGAATGTGCTCACAAGCTGTTTGATGAAATGTTTTCATGAAATTTGGTTACTTGAAACGCTATGTTAGCTGGGTTTGTACAAAATGGGATGGAGAAAATTGGGTTGGAGTTATTTGTTAGAATGAAGTGTTTGGAGAATTGCTTTCCTGACGAATGTACTGTTTCAACCGCTTATCAGCTTGTGCCAACGTTCAAGACTTGATTTTTGGATTGTAGATTCATGGTTATGCGATTTTAAGTGTGTTCTATTCGAATTGCTTGAACTCGATTGCTCTTATGTACTTTTCTTGCGGTCAAGTAAACTCTGCTGCGAAGGTTTTGAGTGGAGTAGAAGGAGATGTTGTTTCAAAGATGATAAAAATTAGAGGATGTGTTTATAATCAAAGATACAGTGAGGTATTGAAGCATTTTTGTTTAGAAAAGAATCGTGCTAAGATATTCTATTTGGATTACACTATTTAATTTGAATCTATTAGTGCTTGCCATGTACAAACTTCCAGCAAGGCTTTGCGGCTGAAGCGCCGTCGTAGGTTGATAAAGAATGGGTTGCCGTCGCTACGAAAGTGCGGTTGCGATGATAAGGAGCTTCAAATTCTCACCATGTCCTGCTTGGTGGCAATGGTGAATGCACTGGAATTGGACGATGATGTTGCTGAATTAGAGGATGAAATGTGGGAGAAATTTTTCGATGCTTGTTTATGGAGAAGTTTATCTCAAAGAAGTGAAACATAAAACAATAAATTAATCGTGTGAACAAAAAAAGAACTCAATAATTTTTTATTTTATTTTACTGTTGTAAATATGTTATCATTCATTTTTGATTTTTTCTCCTCGCGTTTGTATTTGCTGTGAAATTTGGTGCGATCTAATTTTTTAACCATTATGTCACTCAAAATGTCACTTTTTGAGTGTTCGTGTAACTTTTTTTTGAATTTTGTCATTTTTTTGAGTTTTGTCACCTTTTTTTTTATTGTCACTTTTTTTGAATTATCACTTTTTTATTGGTGTTTTTTCGATGAACTCACTTAAAAATGCTTAACGCTGGAAAAAGAAGTGGGACGGTGGTTGTATCACTTTTTCTGTAATTTTATTGAATTGATTGCAATGTTTTAATTAGTGTTGTCTCTTGTTTGAAACTCTTTTAAATTTTGTTTTTTTTAGTGTTTCACTTTTTCATTGTCTGTCACTTTTTTAATCTGTATAACTTCTTTTAATCTGTGCCACTTTTTTGAATTCGTTACTTTTTTGAATTTTGTCATTTTTTTTAGTGTTCATCACTTTGTTCAATCACCTTCTTGATTTCTATAACTTTTTTTAGTGACAAACATCAATTTTGAATAAAAGTGAATGACACTTAACTTTAAAAAGTGACAATGGATCACTTTTTCAGTATCACTTTTTTTACTGTCACTTTTTATTGAGTGTTCGTGTAACTTTTTTTGAATTTTGTCATTTTTTTGAGTTTTGTCATCTTTTTTTTTATTGTCACTTTTTTTGAATTATCACTTTTTTATTGGTGTTTTTTCGATGAACTCACTTAAAAATGCTTAACGCTGGAAAAAGAAGTGGGACGGTGGTTGTATCACTTTTTTCTGTAATTTTATTGAACTGATTGCAATGTTTTAATTAGTGTTGTCTCTTGTTTGAAACTCTTTTAAATTTTGTTTTTTTTAGTGTTTCACTTTTTCATTGTCTGTCACTTTTTTAATCTGTATAACTTCTTTTAATTTGTGCCACTTTTTTGAATTCGTTACTTTTTTGAATTTTGTCATTTTTTTTAGTGTTCATCACTTTGTTCAATCACCTTCTTGATTTCTATCACTTTTTTTAATGACAAACATCAATTTTGAATAAAAGTGAATGACACTTAACTTTAAAAAGTGACAATGGATCACTTTTTCAGTGTCACTTTTTTTACTGTCACTTTTTCTATTAAAAAAAGTGACAATTGATTTTAGACAGTATTTTTTATTTCCAAAATATGTGTTCATATGGTTTTTTCAAAAAAAAGTGACAATTGATTTTACACTGTATTTTTACTTCCAAATGTGTTTCATATGATTTTTCAAAAGATACTTAATTTTAAAGGTATTTTTATAAGTTGCCCAAATGGATTTGGGTTTTGGGCCAGCCAATTTATCAAGCAATTGCAAATATGGAGTTTGGGCCAACAGGTCATTTCATCATCACCCTTCAAGATCGAATGACATCATAGCCCAACAATTATCCGTCTTGATGTCAAGGGGATTGTAACACAAAGCAAGTAACCACTTGATATCAAAGTGTAACTCGCAAAAGAAAATTAACCAGTATCAATGTTTAACAATTTTAAAATGGATTATATTGAGATGGGATCTTTTCAAGAGAGACCTTCTCTTATTTCTATCACCGATAAAATCAGCATCTACAAACCTTTTAGTTATACTCCCTCGCTTAGCCTGCATTGGTCATATCTAGTCCGGTACACACATGGCGTACATGATAGAACCCAATGCATTAGCATAGGATACTCTTTTCCATATATATAATATCATATTCAACCATTGGATAATGTTCCTCTGTCAATTTAAAATGACTCACCAGTGGAAAAGAGACATGTTTTGATTCATGCATTGAAAATTTTAACAACACTTTTTTAATTTAAGTAGACGTTCTGGGGATGTCTCCTCTGTTGCTTTGGTATATTAATGTTACTAAGAGAATATTGACATTTCTTGCTGGATCTTTACCTCTTTATATAGGGTTCGACCTAGGTCCATGTGCCCACCGTCCATTTTGAAAAGATTTAGCCCATGTTTGAAACCTATTTTGAGGAGAATAGAAATTTTGGAATAGTGATTGATGTGAGAATGTGTGGTGGAAAAGTGATGAAAAGTTTTTGATTTGTGTGTAATATTATTTTATTTGGAGAATGTGTGGTTGAAATGAAGAATGAGAATGAGAATGANGTCTCCTCTCTTTGGTATATTAATGTTACTAAGAGAATATTGACATTTCTTGCTGGATCTTTACCTCTTTATATAGGGTTCGACCTAGGTCCATGTGCCCACCGTCCATTTTGAAAAGATTTAGCCCATGTTTGAAACCTATTTTGAGGAGAATAGAAATTTTGAAATAGTGATTGATGTGAGAATGTGTGGTAGAAAAGTGATGAAAAGTTTTTGATTTGTGTGTAATATTATTTTATACGGAGAATGTGTGATTGAAATGAAAAATAAGAATGAGAAAGAGAAAGAGAAATTAATGAGTGTCAAACGAGGGCTTAATTGGTTGGAGAATGGTTGCGATGGGTCATGATTATATCTAGATCGTAGACATGTGCTTTAGATAATCATTACTTTCTGTTGATTGGTGGTTGGGGACGACACTATCACCCAAAGGAACACATTTTTCGTCATATCATGATGATGTTTTAGATGACGTCTTCACGGGCCAACATACATGGATAGGCCTTGGATCGACCTTCTGTGTTGACTTGGCTGGCTTCTTCGACGAAAATGGCTCATTTGATCAAGTCAAGGTGACACCTAATTGATTCGAAATGGATTTTCAATTCGACACCCACAAGGATAGAAATAATATCAAACCTACTAAGAGATTTTAATTTATAGATAAACTAAGCCCCATATTTGATAGTCATTATTTGAAAAAATTAGGATCGGTTCTCTTTACCTTTTTCAAACCGTTTTCTGTTTTCGATTTTTCAAAATAGTGAAAAAACTCGTTTTCTTTTCTATTTTCGAAAATACGTTTTTAAAAACAAGTTAAAAATTTACAAAGAGAACTCAAAAAAATAAATTTGTGAGTGTTTTCAATTATAATCAAACCAAATTTTTCAAAACGCGTTTTTAGTGTTTTCAAAATGCCAAAAAGAATAAGTTTTCAACAATTTTGAAATGGACATTCAAAATACAAATTCTAAAATGAATTCAAAAATCAAAACACGAAACTGAAATATAAAGAGAATAACCCCTTAGAGTTTTGAATAGTGAATTTTTGAAGGATGTGTAGTTAAAAAGTATGAAAATATTTTGAATTTATGTGTAAAATAATTTATTCAGCAAATGTGTGACTAGTCCCTATTTGGTAGAAATTAAAATTTAAATCAAAATCAATAATTAATTTTAACAACATATTTCATATGACTCACAACTTTTCAACCACACGTCTCATCAACTTTTATCAAAATTCAGAAAAATTCTGATTTTAATCTCCACCAAACGGGGGTTAGATAAGAAATCCTCACAAAACAATAGTCATGTTTGTTTCGTATTAAAATCAAATTTTAATCTAAATCAAAGTCAAACAATCAATATTAATCATATCTTTCATGAGTCCTACAACTTTTATGATTAAATTCAGATTTTAATTTAAATTAAAGTCAAATAATTAATATTAACTATATTTTTATGGGTCTCACGACTTTTCAATCACACATTTCAAAAACTTCTATCACAATCTGCTAAAAATCTAATTTTAATCAACGTCAAATGCCCACTATGTTTGATTGTCGGATGTATGTAAAACTCATAATAATAATAATAATAATAATAAAACTCAATTTTCTATACTTGTATGGTAAGCATGAAAATGAACCTTGTATATCATATATGAAATGTTGTCATGTTGATAGAGGTCCACCTCCGTTAAATATGTTGGGACAGTGACCTGCCCACGCGTATGCGACCCTACCATTAAAAAACCCTAATTTTCTCGGAAAAAACCAGAGACAGGGCTATAAAGAAAACAAAAACCTAAGATCCTCATTTGAATACTTGAGCATATTTAGACGTAGAAAAGCTATAACTTTCTTGTGCAAACTACTTTTCATTTTTCACCTGCTTTATTTTTTTCTTCTGTGTTTGATGTGTGATTCTCTTTGAGGTTTTTTTTTCTTATTTTTTTTTCTCCTTTTGCATCTTTCCTCTGTGTTCCTCCACTCGATAATTAATAGATTTCTTGGTTTTAATATTTGGATCTCCTTCCTCTCGTCATCATCAACTCTTTTTCTTTCTATCTCTCTATCTATGTGAAAAAGTAAAGGATGGATCTCATAAGATTTTCATAGACATTCTAAACAATTTCCGGGTTCACTTTTTGTTGCTCTGATATCATCGATAAGAGTGTAATTAATATTTGAATTTGATTTAGTAAACAAATAAATTTACAAGGAAGGAAAGATCGACCTATTATATATCTTTTTCTTCTTTCTTCAGCTCTGATGTTTATGCACAACAGGAATCAGCTATCAAGGAATGAAAGAATTGGAGGAAGAAGCAGCACAAGAAGCGATGATGAAGATGAAGAAAAAGACAACGTAGATGAGCCTTCTGTTGAGGTAGGCACTCGTAGGCCTAGAGGACGGCCTCCCGGATCCAAGAACAGACCTAAACCACCTATATATGTCACCCAGGATAGCCCTAACGCGCTTCGCAGCCATGTAATGGAAGTAGCTGGTGGCACTGATGTTGCGGAAAGCATAGCCCAGTTTGCAAGAAGGCGTCAACGCGGGGTGTGTGTGCTAAGTGGTAGTGGCTCAGTAGCCAACGTGACAATAAGACAGCCGGCTGCACCTAGTGCTGCTGTGGTACTTCAAGGGAGGTTTGAAATTTTGTCCTTAAATGGGGCTTTCCTGCCCGGTCCAGCCCCTCCGGGTGCGACTGGACTCACGGCGTACTTAGCTGGTGGTCAGGGCCAGGTGGTGGGTGGAAGTGTAATAGGGCCACTTGTTGCAGCAGGACCTGTTATGGTCATTGCTGCTACTTTTTCTAACGCGACATATGAAAGATTGCCTCTGGAAGAAGATGACGAAGCCGGTGGATCCAGCCAGGCTCAATTACCTGGAATTGGATCCAGTGGTGGGCAACATCAGCGCGGGATATCTGATCCTTCATCACTGTCAATGTACAATTTAACACCGAATTTGTTACCAAATGGTGGCCAATTGAATCATGATGCATATGCTTGGCCGGCACCACCCCGCCCTCCCTATTGATCCAGTCGGTTATCGTAAGTGATAGTCCAGATCACCTTTGTTTCTGAAAGCACGCACTACAAGAAGGCGGATATCAGAAAAGCCGAGACTGTAAATTGAAGAATCATTTATTCTATGTTGTATTACATACGAGATAAGAAACCAGTTTATTTATACTTGAGAAAAGAAAGCATTATGCTTTATGTATATTAAAATTTTCTTTTCCGTCTATTATATGCTTAGATTATTAAAAAAATATTGTTTGCACAATCCTTCCCTTTTCCCACTATAATGTTACTACTTGTAATTAAATATATGACCTAAAAATTATAATTTTCCAAGGTCACATATCTAGGTCACCTTGGATTGCAGTTCTTCAACCTATATCTTAATTGACCTAATGAAATATAAGTCTTCCATTCACCTTAGACAGTATTTTATTCATTTCACAAGCAAATAAAAATATGTAGTTGGTTGTGCATGATGCATGCTAGAGATATAAATAAATAGACAAGAAACTTCTAAACATTTTGGGTGACAGCTGACTGTATCCTGGTTTAGCCTGTATAGAATAATGAATAAATTACAGGTAGATTAACACCACAAACTATAAAGAGGAAACCTGCATCTTTGGGATAGAGGGTTAGGGTTTCAAGAATAAGTTGGGCACCTGTGTAGTTATAGATGGTTTTAAAGGGAAATTGAAGTGCTTCATGATTAGGGTTCCACTCAGATGTAGTTTCAAGAAAAATTGGAGGAATGTTATTTTGATAAGAAATTTTATAAATAAAAGGGGTATTAGTTAGAAAAACATGTTGGAATGATGCTAATTAAGTTTATGAAATTTAGATTTTATAATACCATGCTATCTTCTATCTAATGTCATAAAAGTATTCAATTAGTACTGAAGTTTGTACAAAATTTCGCATTGTGTCCTTATAAAGTATTTTGCTCTCATTTAATCAATAATTTAGTGAAAGTAACAAGAAATTTGACGTGAAGCCCATAAAATGCTTATCTGGCCAAATGGGCGTCAATACAAATTGTTAATTACATTGTTTTAAGTTAAAAGGGGGTACCTTTGAGAAAATAATACAAATAGTAAATAAGGAAGTACTAATTCTCTTACAAAGAAAATAAATGATAAAGGATAAATGTAAAACTGTAAAAAATGTAATGCTACTTCCCTTACAATGAGAAATAATGCAAGTAAAGACAAAAACATAATAAAAATAAAAAATCATACTCGAATGTTGGGCAGTCCATGTCTGTCAATCTGTACGAATGTCATAATATGTCGTGATAGATCAACTGCTCCATATATCTGATATTGCCCATGATCCCATGATCCCAAGCCTCTGTAGCAAGAGTATCTACAACTTGATTTCTCTCTCTGTAGATGTGGGAAATTGTGTCTCCGTCGAATGATACGATGTTTGTGATCTGTCTGAGTATGCACTGAATAGCCCATAATCATTTTCCTCTAGTGATGTAGTGAATAGCCACATAGAATTTGACTCAATCTAAATGTCTAAAAGACTGAGTCCTCTTGCTAGTAGAATCCCATCAAGAATAGCTTTGAGCTCTGCCTCTAATATCATGCACGATCCATACAAAGTTGAAAAAGTCTTGATATAGTTTTCTGCGTGATCCTTGATGAATCCTCCTCGCTCACAATACCATCCTTGACGCATCCATCAGTATTGATCTTGACAAATCCAACTAATGAAGTGCCCCACCAAACTAGAATAGGAAGAGATGGGGATGGGAGAATAAAAGAAACACCAAATATGGGTGCAAATATCAAATCCCCTCACTAATGCACAGCTTGAAACAGTCCTCCCATATGAAGAAAAGAGATCATGCGATAGACCCTCCATATGATACGTCTGGCCACCATACGGATCTCCCTATGCTTTGCAACATTCCTCTCGGTCCATAGAAACGAAAATACCAGTAGAAGAATGATAGTGCGAATGTGTCCATAGCGAACATACTGTCTAGAATACCTCCATCTTTGGAATCTCTGTTTAACTTCCTCTTCAAAACTTATAGGTACTTGAAAAATATTCTCAAAATGTTGTCATACTGATCGAAGATGTTACTGCAGGTGAAAATATTACTGATAGTCTCGATCTTGAAACAATATTAGCAGCGGGAAGCCAAATGACATCTAATCCTTCTCTGAATAACCACATCTACTGGAATAAGGTCGTATCATAGTCTCCAGAAGAAAAATAAGATAGTGATTGGCAAAATGGAGCTCCACAGTAATCGATATGAATCTTAATACTAGCGTTCCGAACGTACGAGCTGCCATGCAGACTTCATAGCGAAAACTACCATTCGATGTATTTATCCAAACAATGCGACCTGGAGCATCTACACATAAATGTATAGTCTCTATTTCCTCCGCCATAAAAGGTGAGAGTACATGTAATAAACATTCAATATCTCACCCAACATCATCATAAAAATTCTACACCATTACAAATGTGTGCTGCCATGTGGGAATAGGGAGGCCAACGTAGTATCGCCCATCCAACAATCATACTAGAAGAATATCTAACCTGCTCCAAGGTGTCATACAATGTGTGGCTTCGTTCAATGCCTAACTAATTTCAGCATCTTCCAGTAGGAGAAGATGAGTGGAGAACTAATGCAAGTAAATGATGTGTCCTCGTACAATACTTACCCAATAAAAACGCGACCCAAAGTGATCTTTAAGAACGAAACAACCACCAAAGTTTTATGAAAGAGATGTCCACCATATCTTGTAATCTCCTAAAGCCTAGACCACCTTCATCAGTAGAAAGACAAATCTCATTCCAGCTCCGCCAATATAACCGTCGCGCATGTTCTTTGGAGTCCCACAAGATTTGCACAAAGATACTCTCAAATTTTTTTAGGACAGTCTTGGGGGGCTGCATAATTTAAAGAAGATGTAATGATATGGAAGAAAGACTAACCTCAACAAAGTAATACGGCCTCCAGGTCATAATAGTCATAAAGCCCAACATGAGATCCTATCCCTAGCCTTCTGAATAAGATCATCATAAATGAAGTTAGTCTTAATTCCCTTAAATAAGGATACCCCCAGATAAGTGAAAGGGTGCCATTGGTATCGAAATTCAATCAAAATCTCTAATCATCTGATCTGAATGATATATGCCCGTCTGGGTAGAATACGTATGCTCTTGTCCCTATTCATCAACTAACCAGAAACTCCCTTATAATGTTCCAAACAATCAAGAACCCTCATATTATATTGTTTGACCATTGGCGTATATTATCATATCATCAGCAAATGAAAGTGTGAGATAAGAGTACTACTTCTATGTCTATAGCACATTCTGGGATACTTCTAAAACCTCTGAGTGAGCAGACGTGCGAAGTAATCTGTAGTTATGATGAACAATGATGGAGAAATAGGATCACCCTATCTGAGCCCTCGTGGGGAGGGAAAAAACCACATGGGCGACCATTTAGTATTATAGAAAAATGGTACTCTGAGATACATTGTATGATCGTGTCGATCCAGATTTGATCAAACCTGATTGTTGTTAAGATTTTCTAACACTAACCTAATAACTCAATAATAACTAATCAAGAATGGGTAAATTAATTTTTGAAACTTTTTCGATAATCAGTCTCAAACTTATTTAATACACAAGATATAAATGCAAAGTGTAATACGAGAAGTAAATATGTAAATTCGATAACTTAATTCAAGTATGGATATAGCACAATATAAATAGAAATTTAAGGTAAAGTGCAATATTATAAAGATAACAAGCGAATTTAATGGGGTTCGATACACAATGTGTTCTATGTCTTCGTTACCAAAGCTCTCCGTCACGAGTAAGGTCAAATGCACTATAATGATAACTAATAAACAATGAGTACCGACCTTTAAGTGTCTTACAATAAGGAGCACTTATACTTAAGTGACTTACAATAAGGAGCACTTATCATTATGTGACTTACAACAAGGAACACATATCCTTAACAACTATCGAGTTTTCATGAGGCTCTCGAAACCACCAAAATGTAAGCGATAATTTTATAATTGAAAGAACTCTCTTAACAAATGATATAATCAAGTTAAGTATTAGAGAGTTAGGTTAACACTTCAATAGATAGGAAATAGTAAAACTCAAGTGTTTATGATGTATACTTTGATGAATAATGAATAATGAAATAGTTTATATTTTGTATCAAAGTTTTCAACCTTATGATCTTTCTTAACAAATAATACAAATTAAGTATGAAGAGAGATTTACACTTCAATATAAGTGTTGGCAAAGAAAACTTCTATCAAGAATAAAGAATAGATGAGATTGAGAAAATTTCTTTNTGATAATTTTATAATTGAAAGAACTCTCTTAACAAATGATATAATCAAGTTAAGTATTAGAGAGTTAGGTTAACACTTCAATAGATAGGAAATAGTAAAACTCAAGTGTTTATGATGTATACTTTGATGAATAATGAATAATGAAATAGTTTATATTTTGTATCAAAGTTTTCAACCTTATGATCTTTCTTAACAAATAATACAAGTTAAGTATGAAGAGAGATTTACACTTCAATATAAATGTTGGCAAAGAAAACTTTTATCAAGAGTTGAGAAATAGATGAGATTAAGAAGTT